>JAODAC010075499.1:14638-46931 GCA_027575185.1 Mimaenictus wilsoni | reverse complement strand
GGACGCATGCGCAGCTTGGTAATAAGCGCTGCCAACCCTACGTATCAAGGGGCAAAATGTCCCTAGCAGCGCCGCGTTCTTGGCGCGAACACTGACCATATTCAGAAGATAGGATTGGTGTGGAAGTATTCAAGATGGGTGCCACATGAATTCGGATGATCAAGTTGTAATATGCACATGTCTGCTTGCTCGGAACAAAATCGAGCCCGTTTTGAACCGGATGATAACTGGCGATAAAACGTGCATTTCATACAACAACATTGTAAGGAACAGAGCATATCGTGAATTCGGAAAACCTAGCCCTTTCACTTCTAAATCAAATTTGACTTTGAATAAGAGAATGTTGCGTATATGGTGATACATTCGAGGACCATTACATTAAGAGCTTTTAAAGCGGAATGAAAAGTTCAAATCGTAGAAATATTGTCAGCAATTGGATAGTTTAAACGCAGCAGTCCAAAAAAGGCCGGTAATGTTCACTAGGAAGGACATCATACTGCACCACTATAATGCCAGACCACACGCTGCTTTAGAGACTCGTCAAAAAAATGCAGATTTAGGCTGAGAAATTCTGTCACACCCACCGTATTCCCCTGACATAGCAACCTGTGATAATCACTTGTTTTTGTCCTTACAAAATTTTGTGACTGGCAAAAAATTCAAAAATGAAGAAGGTGTCGTCAAACAAGCACTGGTTCAATTTTTTTGGTGGTCATGTTGTATTTTTTATTATTATTTAAATGTAGACGGGGCGCCTCTGATTTACAAATATAAAACATTCGCTACGTAACGTATGGAAACATGATGAGTGCCTTTTTGCATGTGCATATACTTTCTAATTTCTTCTTTTTTCCTCAAACATATTGTTCGTAAATACATTTAAAAAATGCTACAAAGAAACGAAAGCATTTAATATGTTAATGCAGTGTATATGGATGAGAGAAGTAGGCGTACGAATGGATATATTCTTAAATGATAGCGGATATTTATGTATCTTTTGTCGTGCTACCGAATTGGATTTTTCGCGTTATCGCTTTGTAAAATTTGTAAAATGCAAACGGTGTGAAATGCATGCGATGCAATTGCAATTTCATCCATTCGGGATTTCAGCGATTTTAACAGTGGTGCGAATAAATTCAATAAACGGAATTGCTAATTGGAGCACAAAAACTACAGTTTCGTACGAAAAAAAGGGAGTCATTTCCATAAATCGTTAATTTCGCTAATACAAACCAGTCTATAAGTTCTATGGATTAAATTTGAATGTTTTACATCAAATTAAGTAATGTTAAAACTATTTTTTTAGCGCAATTGAATATTTCGATGTGAGCCTGTCGGAGAGTACCTGCACCTTGGCTATTAATTTAGAGTTCGTGGTTAATCGCGAGTGCTTATAAAAACCGATTAAATGACGCTAAACGCGCGAATTTATATCGCGACTCACCTTATAATAAAACAAACATTATATATCGAAATCACATTCTTAATACCATGTTACAAGTGTATTTGTTCATGTAGCAATTATATTCCCAATTATAAATATCCAATTTGCCATGATTCGTAGTGACTAACTGTTATAATATTACGTAAAAGAATTTCTTTTGGTGCTTTTTTTAGGATCTAAATTCTTATAAATACTTTAGCATGTTTCCAGAAGATGACACTAATGATATTTTCTGGCACTGTCGATACTAAAAAGTATCGAAATTTCGATTCGATGTTTTTGGAACAAATATATCAATATATTCAAATAAAAATTAAAAATTTCAGTAATTAAAGAATATAAAATAATAATAAGGAAATTTAATACGCTAACAATTAAAACATTATGTGATAATTGTGGGATCGTTTCGATTCATAAAAAAGTTAGGGGTGAATATGTGGTGGATTTGTGAGTTTCCAGATTGCCGGGATCATCCAACAAACAGGGAATGTGAGAGTTGAAGTGGGGAAAAACAATACGGGGACAATACTTTCAAACCTATTACACCCACTCACACCATACCATACCGACACACATACCCACATACACTTTCAGAAACACACACACATACACACTTTCACGTACACATACATGTTCACACATACACACACACACATTCATGTACACATTTATGTTCACACACACACACACACACACAACCACATTTTATAATCTTCCTTTTTACACTCCTACGCTCCTTGTTCCCAGCGGAATATTGCTAGGAACAAGGAACTATGAGTATGTGCATGACCATGGTCATTTTCAATGTTAGACTCGTGCATCGCGCTGACTTGTACAACCGATCAATGCCTAAGCCTAATCGTAAGCAAGGAGCTTTCCAACGTTTAATCCGTTTTCGGACAATTATGAAAAGGCAGCGCTCTGGAAACCAGGCAACCATCACGGACGATATAGAAAATATATGTGTGTAAAACTTCTTAACGCTTTTTGCTCTCCCTATCTCCAGACTCTGATACCCCTTCATTGTCTGGTAGAATCAAACGTTAAGGAATCAAGCAGTCGCGTAACATCTTTTTTCTTACAAATTGCTCCTACTCATCTAGTTTTAAACATAAAACAATTTAAAAAATATCTGAAGGAATGATATTTTCCAATGATTTCTTTAACTAAAACTTAAAATATAAAAATCCTAAATCAAAAAAGTCTTTTTAAATTTATAGTTACGCCCCTGTCTACAATCTAGTATAGCCAACAGTCGACAAAGGAATAGGGGATCAAAAGAGATCCGGCAAAAGCTGCGAAAGTGTTGTACCGGAAGTAACAGGTTGTTAGAGACGCCGACGTTATGCATGCATGCACATATTTCGTCGAGTATTTCGTGCACATATGTATAAATCATTTTGGAGCCTTCGAAACTTTCCTGGTACGGACGCGAAAGACGAAATGTTATAATCCTATCCGGTCTTATACATTTTTTAAAGAATATAAAAGAATACCTTATTTTAAACTGGTAAATTTATTGCCTTGTTGAAACTTGATGAGTATAAAATATTTCGCATATTTCTCCGGAGCGTGATTAAAATTAGGGGCTGCTTGAAAGCAGAGTGGCAGATTGTTTGCGGTAAATATTAGCTCATAAATAAATTTCAAAAAAGTCTACGACGTCTTAGGGCGACGCGCGTGTAAAAAGACGGTAGTAGAAAGCGTTAGTAAAATGACATCATTTCCTCACGAATACGAGTTTTCTTTCTTGATTTATAAACCACTCGTAAATTATCACAAACTTTCCTTTTTCCTTATTACTTCTTATTACTTATTGTAAGGATTCATTTCCAACAATTCTTTTTTTGAGATTTCACATTTTAGACTGCAACAATCAACATTGAAAAAAGAATTAAGTGTTCGACCGTGTCATAAGCGGTTTAATGGGTTTCTGGGACTAATAATTATTTAGTTTAGTATATGTGTAAAAGTTTGCAATCACGAGAATCTTGTACTTCATGTGGAAGGTGACGCAAGAGAAACTCAGGACTACTGGTGAGCCCCAAGAGCGATACTAGCCGAAGGAAGTTGAAGATTGTGTGATAGAATAGATGTGTTCGCTTCGGATTCTAGTTTGAGACTGCTTTATTTTGAAATCTTAAAAACTAACTTAAGCTACAAACGGTCGGTGCCGCAATGACACTTTCTCTTTCTCTCTCTCTCTTTTTCGCCAGCGTGATATACAACGGTACCACGCACTTACCCCGTGGCGGCCGATCACTCTCAAATCGCTGGATTTGGGTCGCACATGTTTTATTGTCCCCAATAGGGATGTCAACTTTTCACGAAGTAGCAATACTTTTGAAACTTCGATACCCAAGTATCGAAGAAAAGTATCGATACTTATTGGTATCGAAAATACACATTGGCGCCATCTGTTAATGTATTTTCAAATTATCTTTTACTCGTTACAATTATATTCCAGAATTACAGTTATATTCCAGTATATTATCATCTCAATGTTTCTGATGTTACGTCAAACCGCTAAATAGGCGCAAACCTATTTTAAACGCATACGTTTGTTAGTTTAAAAATGTCCGTTTTATGATTTCTCAGTTTCACTGTTTTTTATTTGATAAATATCAATGAAAACAAGAACTAGTGGATTCCATTCCGTAATATTGATATGTATTTATGTGAATGTAGTAATGAAATAATCTGTAATGATTGAATTTCCAAATTTTCAAATTAACCGATGCAGCAGCGGGGACGACCCTGTCGGTGAGAGTACGATGGTAACATCCTAATTGGGGGTTGCGATCAACAGATGGCCTCAGAGTAGGGGCATGTCAAAAAATATCGAAGTTGACTAATTCGATACTATCGATAAGTATCGAAAATTAAAGTATCGATAAAAGTCGATAAGTATCGGTACTTATCGATACCTATACTTTTCTTGACATCCCTAGTCCCCAACGACCGAGAGTTTACAACATGCTACGACAGAAAATACAAAATATTTTAAACCTTGACTAATTCTACAAAATCAGTGGACTTGTACAGGCATACCCGGCAGGTCAAATGTTGCCTCGATTTACGACGCTCTAGCTTATGCTGAGCGCAGTAAAAATGCGAGTTTCGGGCTCGTACGTCCAAACAATATGTTTATATAGAATTTGGCATTTAGTGTGAAGTTGCATTACATATTTGAGAGCAAGTGTTGTGTGGCTCTCCACTGCTATGCAGTTTTGCCTGCCTAAAATTAGGCCGGTTTTAAATCCATTTTTCGAGGGGATTAGACCCGTGTTTTCCTCGTTTTGCTTGTTCATATTTTGTGTGTTGCGATTTTCTACTTTTTCCGGTCGTGTGCTAGTTCGTACCAGGTGTTTATCCCTATCACTTTTAGATCCTTTTCTATCTCATCTAACCATCTGTTCCTTGGTTAATTTGCTTAGCTGGTGCTGTTTCTGACATCCTCCATACATGCTCTAGCCATTCTGCTCTTCTTTGCTTTATTTTTCTGAATACCAAGTCATTTTCAAGTTTCTCTTCTATTTCTTTGTTTGTCAAAGCTCTAGTTCCTCTAGTTCCTTCGTCCGCTTGTCTTACTCATCCCAGTATTTGTCTTATTATTCGTCTCTCACATATTGCCGGCGTTTCTTCTTGAGTCTTTATCATGCTGATAGCCTCTGTAGCATACATTAGTACTGGTCTTATAAGTGTTTTATATATTTTTATTTTTGTGTTCTTGTTATTTTATTTAGTACCTCGTTGGGATGGTATCCCAAAGGTCACCGGTTCGAACCCGGTCGGGGGCTTCAAATTTTCACTTTCCGTGTTAAATTTCAATTTCATTTAATTTAAAAAACAATTCTTTGTAAATTCATTAATTGTGCTAAATGATTACATGTTCTTCTTTGGTATGTCGATGCTAGCTAGTCTGGGGTCGTTCAAATAGGACTATATGATAGTAGTTGTGTAAATGAGCTAGGAAAAATTATTACAAAGTACTTGCTCTCAAATATATTTAGTTTAGGTTAAGATATTTCTAGAGGGTGTGACTAGTTTCGCAATCCTTTATAAAAAGGGGTTAGGCTACAAGGTCCTCCGGATCAATAACCTAACTCTTTTCATGGTCCTTCGAACCGGATCTAATTCTTTCTGTTTATGTGGATTTAACAGAGGAGCGTGATTATAATGATATAGTGAAGGATAATGGGCAGCGCAATTATGATTTCTAGAGCTTTGTATGTTGTATCCTGTCATATCAATGTATTGCATAATGTGTTTGTATAGTTGAATTTGTACTGTTATGAATGGGTCATATTGTCGCGGCAATGAGCAAGAAATCCGCGCTTTCAAATAAAGTCTTAACTGCAGGATTCTACTGTTTCCTTAATGATTCATCCCTACACTCCGCTATCCGCTGTCAACCGGCGTAATAGTTGTCACCAATCGCGTGTGTACGACAAGATCATCTCACATGGTCTTTCGATCCGGATCCATCTCTTCCCAAATTGAATAATGTTTGCTCGGAAAATGGTGAAACTGCTTTTATCATGAAATTATATCAACATTGAATCGGATTAGAATATTGTGAAATTAGAAATTTTAAAATTTGGAAATCTGGGTTATAATCCAGAGTCGTTAGGAAATTAACAAACCGAACAAAAAGCAGCAATATTATCACTTAATCCACAACCCGTGGGGATGGATATGCATGAATACTCATATGCAAAACACAGATGTAAATCAACTCATTCAAAGTGGGTGGGCTTCGGTGGTTTCGGGTCTCGGGAGATGGGCAGAATGAACTCTCATGAATATGGATTCCATCCAACTAGGATGAGGATGTGCACAGCAGATGAAAACGGGGAATATTTACACTTTTACGTCCGGCGCGGAGGCGGCATCACTGCTTATTAGACCTTCATCAAAATTTACATTTTTTGTACCCTTTATATCTTTATTCTGGTAACTCCTGGACCTAAAAACTTTGCTTACTTTAATACGTAATCCTCTAGAAATCATTTGAACGAAAGAATTGATATGGGTTATCTTGCGGAGTTTGGTAAGTGCCATTTCCTCGCTTTTATCTATAGCTATTAGGTTTTGTTGAATACTTTAGATGCCAGTACCCCATGGAGGTTTAAAGTGAATCTGAAACCAAGTCTGATAAACCTGAATAAACTACCTTCAGACCACTGCTACACGCTTAAATATAAATACAAATATTTCGACATGAAATAATCACTATTATAAGCGAGTAATTATACAATATTTACTTCTTCATATAAAATTGTCCACCCATTAATCTGTGGTGAGCCAGGAAAGGTATAATTATTGAACATTCGTACAAAGTGTTCTCTGCCCTCTCAGGCTCTTTCTGTTTAGGTGTAATATAAAAAATCCACCCTGTGGAGATGTGTTGAGAAAGAAATAGTCTAACTAGTACCATTTCTTTGACTTTTTTCTATGGTTTCTGCCATTTCGGTCCATTTGAGCCCCAGTCATTGTTTTAAAGGTTTTCATTTAGATCCTACATAAGAATTCAGGCCCAGATTCAGAATCCATTCTTTCCTCATTCTGACAAGTTGTCAGCCTTCAGGCATCCTGTAATATTAATTTTTTTAAGTACTGATAAGTGACTGCACCACAGACTGGTGCAATGCCCCACTACACTTTCATACTTGCTTTCATTGAATACTGACGATACCAGTACCCTGTGGGGTTTAAAATTAACATAGAATGATCCTGATGAATCTGAATACACTCCGTTCAGACCACTACGAAACTTCTAAACATAATTACAAACCACTTCATAAAAAATATCAATTATGAAATTATTAGAAATCATTTATTCAGTACTTGTTTCTTCATATAAAATAGTCCCCCTTGATTTCAACAGTAAAAAAACCTGAAGATACAATTTCCGGGTCTTCACTTAAATTTCCAAAGCAGCACCGTCCAACTGAAGAGATGGCACATCATGAAGAAAGTGTACAAATCCTGCGGTGTCCGAATATCAAACATTTCCAAATTGTTGAAAAAGTTTACAATGGGGTAGAGCAATTCTTTCAGTGGATTCATTACGTACAACAGCGGAACGTACGTACAACAGTATTCAAAAAAGCGGAAAGAGTATACATTCAATGACGGTTCTTCATTTGACAATTATGGAAGGGGCGATTCAACAAACAAGAATTTTGTTTACTTGTGTATTTGTTACTTAACAACAAACATTTAAATAAATTAACTTTTCTAGCAGTGAACATAGGCAACTCAATATGCATGTCTGCATACAAGGTCATTATTTTCCGCCATTTTTCTGTGCACAAAACAGTTTACAATCTAAAAAATTAATAATTTTTAAATATTGTGATACTATGAGATCCAGGTAGTTAAATTAAGTGTATTAATTCGAAAAAACAGACATTTTATACAGAAATTAATGAGTGTCTATGCATAAGAAAGAGTTAGTGAGTTTGTGAATATTCTCTGTGCTTCTGTTTGATGCTGTTGATCATTTCGGCACCAGTCGCATCGGTGATAATGGATTTGTGATATTCTTCATTGTCTCCAAGCCAAGATTTCCTACAATTTTATTATGTAACTATAATTTACATATATTTGGAGACAAAATAAGGTATGTGAGTAAACATAACCTACCTGTGGTAAAATCCAACGCCACAAGCAATCATAAATGAGCCAAAGACGATTGGAAAGCGTACGAGTGTTTTTAAGGGAATTGGGCGCTGCATTTTATAGAATTGACTCGTATTCCTTGGGAAAATTGTAACTTTTAACGTTGATTTTTCATTTATTACACTTTCAGTGAACATTTACTGGTATGACAGGTTAACCGTTGATTGTTTTACAGGAAACTTCTCACAAATTTGGTAATTGTCTAATAGATAGCGTTATTGTTATTTTTCGAAAATTTGACATAGTAAAAGTTTGTTGCTTCTCTAGTAGATGGCGCTGGTGTTTGGTTGTTAATTTGGAATTTTTAAAATGTTTGTTTATTGTCTTATAGATGTCGCTACGAGTCGTTTATAAAATTATTTCAATTTTTAGTATAACCGACATTTTTTAAAATTTACGTGTCCTGGGGATGTTTATTTTAGTTAAAAAGTGATGTTAAAAATTATACATGTGTTTGTTAATCATCAATTCCTAGCTGCTTAACTGAATTCCTTCAATCTGGGGCATATCGCGTTGTGTGGTAAACAAGCCGATATTTCCGGGGGCTGCAAAACGGTGTTCAGCGCCGCCGCCTCCCACCACCTCCGCTGCGCAACCGACAGTGCCGCATCGAACGTCCGCGCAAACCACCCGCCGAAAACCTCTGCCGCCCGCCGCCAAACCTGGTAGTCGTCGTGTCGGGCGCCGTATCCGCCGCCCCCAGGACGCTCCGGCGACGGCCCCCGGTTGCTTGTTGCTGGTAGCTGGGCTGGCTAACACGCGATGGGGGCCGCCGGTAGCCGCGACGAGGATGCGGACGAGGACACCGACGATGATCGCTCCAGTCGGCGTCCATCGAATGCGGTAAGTTTAATTGCTCTTCCCTTATCTGCACTAAATCATTTCGTTAGGTAAAAAATTAGGCAATTTTCTTCTTACATTTTCTTAGCCTCTGTAAAAAGAACAGTAGGCACTTTATACTTGTCTCATAAAGTGTGAGGATAAAAGGGAGAAATGTATCCTTAAAAGCATTATATATATTTGCTCCTACATACTGATACGGTAGATACGGATGAATGCGTGCATTCAGTATGAATGAATTTGTGAGAATCACAAAGAAAAACAATCGATATTTGTGCCTAATGCACCCCTATTTACTTAAACTGAAACCATTAACATCTTCTTTATCGTGTTCTTCTTCAAATACTCCCCAATTATATGTATAAATGCGTGTAATTATAAACTTTATGATACATTGTAAATGTATATTTCAACATTTATTACATTGTTGTAAATACACTGAGGTTGCGAAGCGATTAGTCAGTCTGTTATCAACGCATGACGGAAATTGAACAATGCTTCAAGTCTTGCTTTTTGAGAGTGTGTTTGACCATTTTGATATGGCAAATTTCATCTAATGACAATCGACACAACACATTCAGAATGAATAAATACACTCACTTAATCTATGAATAATTAAGGCTGTTTAGCTTTCAATAGGCACAAAGTTCACAAATATTACCATGCTTTTGCCTATCATTTGTCGGCTGTGTGGTGTATGTGTGTCTATATAAACAAAATTCCAAATCAGTTGGAATTTAACAGAACATTGTACTGTTAGGAAAATGTTGGTTTTGACGGAAATTATTTAACATGATGGAAATTTGTTAATTTTAGAAAGAATTTTGTTGCATATCATGTGCTTGGATTGGACTAATTGCGTCAGAGCCATATGTAGAAAGAAAATGAAACTTTTTGATATTTCAGATATCAATACGTTATACTTCTCGATTTATCGAGAAATATAGATTTATTTGTCATCGATATTTCAGATATCCATATTTCAAATCTGAATTTATGGATATATCTAGTATCGACACATCGATTCGATATTTATCAATATTTAAGGTATCGAGAATTATCGCTTTTTCGGCATTGACACTTTTCGATATTTCATATATCGACATTTCAAATTGCAATACTTCATTTCAAGAATTATCAATATTTCAAATATTGACATTTCAGTTCTATACTTAACGATATTTCAGGTATCGAGAAATATCGATATTCCGTTACTTCATTTCGACATTTGTAGTTATTTCAAATATCAATATTTCAATTTGTGAGACTTGTGGAACTTTCAAATAACGATATTTTAGTACCTATATATGCGGTTCGAAACTTTTCGATATTTCAGAACTTCTTAATCTGCATGTTATTCATTTATCATTATTTCTTCCAGCGACTAACAACTGTGAATTTTTGCTCTAAAGTTAGAAGATTATATTCTGAATCAGCACAGATGTATTTTGTAGATACAAAGGAAAAACAGATCCCATAGATTAAAACAACCACCCCAGAATATATTTATCGCTATATATAACTTTCTCAGATTCAAATTTTACAAAATTACCCACCCCCTTCTCTGTACATTCAGGATTTTCTTCAAAAAGAAGCTTTACCGGTTTTGAACAAACGGCCCAATATTTCCTTCCTTTTTCTACAAAGAAAAGGGTAGAAGAGCACTGATCCCATGACCGAAACGACCCTTCCTTACGAGTCCTGTGGCATCAAACAATAGCGTTGAATGTTGTCATCTGCCAATAGATATCGCCGCGAGTCCACGATAAAATCCCACCGAACGAAAATTTTACTCATTGTCACAGCGAGTATTAGTTTGAAATTGTTCGTCGCCGCAGTCGCAACATTCGAGTCGCGAAAAAATATCGAGCAGTTCTCGCTCATACGCGAATTTGCGCGAGAGTTTTGTCGCTCGTGGCCGAAGCCCCTGGCCGCACGTTCATTGTGCGAATTGTGAGCTTCCAAAGCAGTGCGTTTGCAATAACACGACGGTGACGACGTCGTCGCCACCCGCCGCACCGTCGACGACGACCGCCAAAAAGCGAAATCGCTGCGGCACGTGCGGCCGCCCGTGCGATATTTTTACTTTTCGCGCAAAACATTCGCCGTATTCAAGTGCAACTACACGAGAAAAACGTGCCTGAAAAAAACGTTATTTACAGGAATTGTTGCTATTTTTAACCTATAAGAAGCAAGTTTTAAAATAATAAGCAGCCAGATAAATTGTGTGAGTCATAATCGAAGAAAAGCGAGGAAAATCTAACGAAACGTGCCTGAATCGCCCTTAAATCAAGCGAACAAAATGTCGAAGACGCCTGGCAAGACAACACAAGCTAGGCAACGCAAAATTAGTCGGGTATGTGTCAAATCAAGTTGTACTTCATTGTTTTTTTTTTGTTGTTGCTGATTCCATCGTGTTTGTTGTGTTTGTTTTTGTTTTGCGATTTAAATTCAAATCATGCAAATGTTTAACGATTGGCGAACACTACTTTTCTCTAGCGAAATAGTTATTAATAGACAAATCTCGTATGAATCTCACGTTACTCACATATTATCAAACACACTCCCATTCACGCGCAAGCACACACATGCCTGCACATTCACACACACCGTCAGCCACACACACACACACACACACACACACACACACATATATGTACACACTCACATATACACACACATACACACTCATACATGCACAGACATGTACATACACACACATGCACAGACATGTACATACACAAACCCGCGCATACACACACACACACACACACCAAACAACACACACAAACCAAACAACACACACACCAAACAACACACACCACAAACAACACACACCACAAACAACACACACACCAAACAACACACACCACAAGCAACACACACACACACACACAAACACATATCCACATAGTTCGTATGTGTAGTTAATGTAGGGAGATGTACATATATGCTGGCTAAATTGGGCAATTATATGTATTTACACCTGTGCGCGTGCACAAGTGTCAAGTGGCCATTACCATTGCCGCCGAGTAGTCACACCATGTGACTCTGATATGTGCTACCTACTGTGCTGGACTACCGAGTTCTTTTTTTCCACTCGTCGCTCTTTAAAGCACTAAAAAGCGAAATTTTCCTAAACGAAATTGCACGTATTCTCGCGATGCATTTTTCGGTCATTGACTCACGGCAATGTGTTGTTAATAACCAATTTCGTGTCATTTATCGAAGCAATGAAAAAGTGTAAACATTCCATTCCACACGTGCATATTAAAAAGCGTAATTGGTTGGGCTGCGATAATCATAGCGAAATAGATGCACCGCACACACGCACACTGCGAATGTCACATGCAACGAGGCCAAGGTTTGCTCGGAATCAGTGACGATTCAATTAAATTTATCGCCATTTTATATTGAATAACTTGATACAGTTACGCCCTATTTTGTAAAACAATTTTATATAATTTGTAAGGATGATGACTCGTTGGTACATCTGGATTTGTAAGAGATAAGTCAAGTAGTATGAGTTATCTGTAGAAATCGAACAATCAGATTTGATTTCTACAGAAATCTGGATATTGCTTAATTGTTTGTAGACTACTTATACTCAATCGTACAATATTAAGTAAAAAATCGTATTTCACAAGAGATACACTTAATATTTGTATCTGTTTTGTAGTGTAAAAGATAATGCGCAGATTTAACCGAGGAATCTCATGTACTCGGTTAAAAAAGGATTTTTTTATAATTAATCAACTAATATATTATTTAGTGTGAAGAATAAAACGGAGTTTTATCTAAAGAGGGTTGAAATAATTGACACTATGAGAAAATAGAAGAGTTGGGAAACATTTCCATGTTTGTTTCATCTTAATAGCTTTATATCTAATCTGAAAAATCTTGAGCAAATGTACTCGAAAACTGCAAAAAGAGCGCGCGCTCGTAGCGAGCGGATCGCGCGAATAATTTTGGCGCACATTTGGCCACTGTGCAGCTTTCGCTTTTCGATGCATACCTGCGAAAAACTATCTTGATTAATATTTCCCTTTATTTCACAGGTGTAACAGTTGGAAATTCCAACACCTTTTAATTAGTGTAATAAATTGACACAGTTGTCAATATTTCAGGACCGTGGCTTGACCTCTTTATCACAATATATTCTAGATAGTTCATTAAATTTATCTCGAATGTGTCAACCGGAAGCAACCTTTGACTCTGTAGACATTTATTTGTGACTAACTAGATTTAAATAGCAAAGACAAAGACAACACATTGAAAACACTTTTGATTTGAATAACTTGTCAAAGTTAAATATTTATTATTGTGTACGATGTCGATGCGGACGCGACGTTTACACAAATCTAGGAATTAAACTGGAATACTCTAGTGAGACGTGTCTAATTTGCCTGTTTCAATTTTTTTTCCAATTTAACACAAATATTTTTGAGCATCATTTTATAGCCATATGTGTTGTTGAAGAGTTAGCGAAGAGTTACCAAAGAGGAATCCTCCTGCTGCATAAATATCAATCAGGCATAGCACAATAAATAAAATCTGAAAAATTTAACTTTTTAGCTCAACTGGATATATTTATGCCGCAAATTTTATGGAAAGAGACCGCTGAGCGACGTTTAAGCAAGTCTAGAAATTAAACTGAAATACTCTAGTGACACTTGTCTAATTTGCATTTTTTTTTCCATTTTACAAAACATTTTGTTACGTAGCGCTTAAACCGATTAGCGTACTTAAACTCACTTGTCAATAAGGTGTTATCGATTATCGCTAAATTAGTAACGATTATATAAATTCATATAGATTTATACAGTGTTTGTTTATTCCTTTTGTTTCCTTTTATCGAATTTTTGAGTATTATGAAGGAATTCAATGGAATACTTCCCGATTAACCTTGACATTGCATCAACTTATATATTAATTTGTACGGAATGTGTTTAAATAGTGCGTTTCTGTCTGATATGTATACAAGTTGTGGTGCTGTGTGTGCAAATAGTGGCAAATAGTTTTTTATCGGATTAATACGAGTAGCCTTCAAATAGCAATACGATCATGGTGAAACGTTTATAATGGCGTCGAATAAAACACATGCACGCGCTTCAAACTATAATGCACATATGTGCAAATGTGCCCACACTCGAATGTGCTTGAATGAAATTGTGTTTTTCTTGTGGTTGAGTTAAATGTATGTAACCTTGCTGCTATTAATCGAATGCAGAAAATTGCGAAAAACTTGTTGATTTCTTCCGAGTAGTCATTGATTATGCACCTTTCAAAATAAGAATTATAGGAAGTTGGTGTCACGATGATAATGAAACATTTCTAAATAATTCTATTTGTATTCGTTTTTTTATACAAAAATACGTGTATTTTTAGAATTGTTTTGATTTTAAATTTGAGTTTTATGTTTATATTGACAAGTTTTTAAAACTTTTTTTAACTATGTACACTCTTGCGTCCATAAGTTTGATCGGAAACGAAAGATTAAAAAGTTTATTGTAAAGTTTATAAAATTTGCATTAAATATTTTCAAGACAAAGTTAAAATTGTGTGCTATTATATAGAAATTATATATTAATTTATTGAGAAAATATGGACATACACAATTCTTTAATATTGATGCAATAATTATTTCATAATGCTTAAAATAATTACCAAATTCATAAAATGTGTTCTAAACTCTATATTTTTGTAAAATTCGTGGTAATTATTCAAAATTATGTTCTTCAATATATTCTAAACAAGACCCTGCAATATTAGCATTGTAAGTAATTTGCTTTCATCGGAAATGCTCTGCTAAACTTTTATATGCAACATTTTCGGAGGCGAACAAAACAACAAAACAATAATATAAACTCGTTAATTTACTAAATTATAGCTAGATATACCAGGTGAGTTTTTTTTAACGTGAAAACTTTAAATATCTCGAGAAATATGTAATATGTAATATATCGAGAAATAGTAACCATTCCATGAGGGAAATATGATCGTGGTATATTCAGCACCCCACCCCCACCCCCAGTGGGTGGGGTGGGAGTAAATTTTGTTGTACATGCATTGAAATCGACGAGTATCATTTAAAACATTTACTGTAATCATTACTAGGTATATCAGCAATAATTCATTGTGTACTACGCCAAGAAAAAAAATTAGCGCGATTTTTTCACTGAAAAATAAATTCATACAATTGATTTTTATCGCCTACAGAAGCAACTACGAAAAAAATGTTTCGAACAAATCTTACTTACTTTTAGTTGTACAATTCGAATCTGCATTAAAAAATAGGGATACCCATTTAAAATTTAAAAGTTACCCCCATCCCACCCACTAGGGACCATGGAATGGTTACTTTTTGATTACCTACAATTTTTTCGTAGAGGGCTTATTTTTCGAGATATTTGAAGTTTTCGCGTTAAAAAAACCCACCCGGCATACTAATTTGTCTTCAACTTTAATACTATTTCATAAATTATGAAAACGCGCACCGAGAAACACTACAGTGCAAAATAATTCACTGAATATAATCCAACCTCTGTATTTTTGAATATTTCGTGGTGAAACTTCAGACATGCATTGTTTCAAATATTCTGAAGCATATCCTATATTATTAGCTTCCAAATTTATTTGCTTCCATCGAAAATATTTTGCTAAACTTTTAAATACATTTTCAAAAAAATGTAATTTCAATTGGAAACTTATATGAAAATAATATGTGGCTGAATTCTAATCGGAATGAAACTAAAATGTGAAATGAAAATATTGTCTTACTGTATTCATATGTTGGAAATTTTAAAGTGATATAACTTCATTCCTAGATCCATTTGGCATGTAATTTCGATATCATCCGATAGATTGTCTAAAGACGTATTCAATTATATATGATCTGAATATCTAACTAATGCTTTTCAAACTAATTTCTTTAATGGAATTTTTCGTCTTTTTCGATCGAAATTTTACAATGGTTTTATCTATCTACAAATAACTTACCTACTTCGGCTTTTCCATTTTCTATTAAGCCAATAAGAAAAAAATCGTATCAAATATTCATCCAATTGATTTCATTTTGAAATCCCAATTCTCATTTTGTTTTTCATTTCTACACTCTCATACTATCAACGCATTATCATATTTGCCAATCAACTCACGTCCATATAAACAACATATACAAAATCTCATAATCAGTTAAGTTGGAAACGGGCAGATAATGATAACAAGTTGTAAGTGCCATGGCAACAGGTGTAGATTGTATCGACTGTGATACAATGCTAAACTCGGTCGTCGTTCATTGTTACTTGACATCGTATCTCAAACGTATTTGCTCAAAGCATTACTCACCCAGATATTGTTTTAGCAATTAACAATCTATAAATTATTGTTAGATTGTCTTCTTTGAAGCCAATTGCGAAAAAGAGTTGATGCGAAAGCACATGGCAACCATTTGCTCTATTGCTATGGCTCCATTGATACAGAACGTAATCAATCATCAATTGGCATGGCAGCAAAAGCATAAGCAAGCAGTTAGTAATTAAATTGATTAGGACCCATGCGGGCACGCCGTAATGCTAACAATCATGTTAACGAGTTGCGCACACCTTGTGTGATTTTTCTGTGACGCTTCCAATGACGTCGATCGAGGAGCGCTAATTTGCGGAAATTACAAAGCTTGGGAAAACTCTTTACACTTTTCTAAATCATTTTTTTGTGTTTCACTAATTCTATAATTCTTATCGTTAAGACTGTAAAAAATCAATTAAAGTTAAAAAAAAAACACAAACAAGCGAGTTAAATGGTTCAACCTTGAAATTGGATGCGTTCCAAAAGGGAAATGCGCAAACGAAAATACATCCAGTCGCGATTATTGATGCCAAAAATACAGCACAAACTCAAACAGGCAAATTTTGAGTCATTTGTAGATTTATACTTGAATGTCATTGAACGGCACCTTTTTTCTTTCTTCAAACTTTCCTTCAACAAATGATTAAATGAAATGGAAGACATTTCATTTAATCTTTTATATGTTAGGACACTTCCTTATAAAATAATTTCTTAATCACAATCTACCACATACGTGATAGCCTTCTATCTTTGTTGCACGTATTATATCTATCTCATTTTAATAGTGAACGTATGGCTTAGGTGTGACGAAAATAATCTAAGGCTCAATCCTAACCGAAACTGAACATATTCGATTCCATTCAGTTGAATATTTGAGCGTAAATTACTTCAATTGGCTAGGCGAAATAAAATTTATACCCACAATTGATATCCTGGCAACGAGTGCAAAATGTTTACTATACTAGTCAATAATACGTTGTTGCTCATACCTTCAACTATAATTTTCCAAGAACACTTTCATTTGTGAGCCATGCGAATTAATTAAGGTTTTATTCCATCGTTAAACTGTAGAAGTGTATGTATGAGTATATGTAGGAGTGTATGTATGGGTGTATTCATGCTATACTCACTTAATCGTTTATTTGCGACATGTGTTTCTAGAGATTCTCCATTCGTTTACGTACATACCAGCTATTTAATTGGCAATAATCTGCACATAAATGTTCAACCGTTGAAATGAACAATGCGCATACATCGGCTGATGCTGGATTGTTTTCCTACTTAATGCTCTTGAGTTGCTTTAATAAAATTAATATTGCTCAAAGCCAAAAGGTTGACCCTCTCAAACTTTTGTAATTTAATCCTGGCAAACTTTTAATTGATTCATCAAAATTTGGGTTGCTTCTAGAATGCTTGCGATTTTTAAAGAATACAAATAACGTAGGAACATTATAACATAGCAACAAATAACATTTCCACATGAATTGTTGTCATAATTAATGTTATACATGTCAGAAATGTAGAAAATTCTAAGACTATATTAGAAATCAGGAATAACTTATTGCCAAACCACAAAATCTTTCTATACCATTGAATATTTATGTATATGTTAGATAATGATGTAAATACAATGTTGTAACACCAAGCTTCACTTAAAATCGTCGCCTATAATGTGCAAAATGTAAGTCGAAATGTTGTTCCAGACCGACAGCGAAGTAGCATGTGAGGAAGCAGCACGTCTCACAGCCGAAGAGCAGGGCGAATATGAGTACAACGCACAAGGTGAGGATTACTGCGACTACCATGACATTCCACCACCTCCAGATGGTGGCTACGGCTGGGTGGTGGTCTTTGCCAGCTTCATGTGCAACATGATCGTCGACGGTATTGCCTATACGTTCGGCATCTTCCATCCGGAGTTTGTAAACTACTACAACGAACCTGTGGGGAAGACGGCATGGGTGGGTTCCTTGCTCTCCGGCATGTATCTCTCAGCCGGACCTGTGGTGAGCGCTCTGACGAACAAGTACGGTTGTCGGGCGGTCTGCATTGCGGGCAGTTTGATTTCCACCGTGGCGTTTGTCCTCTCGACATTCTCGCCGAATGTAAACGTCCTGATGGTGACCTATGGTGTGATGGGTGGGTTTGGCTTTGGTCTTATCTACCTCCCTGCCGTCGTTTGCGTTGGTTACTACTTCGAAACGAAGCGGTCGTTGGCTACTGGTATTGCTGTATGCGGCTCGGGTGTAGGTACCTTTGCATTCGCGCCTCTAGCAAGTGCCTTGCTAGACGCCTATGATTGGAAGGGAGCACATCTGATCCTCGCCGGGTTGATTTTAAACTGTGTGGCGTTTGGTGCACTTATGCGTCCGTTGGAATATCCAAAGGAATCTAGGGAGAAGCCACTACTTCAACGCATGGCCGAGGAACGACGCATACAAATGGAACGCGGCTCGATTGGTGGCTCCTACTTTATGGTGCAATTGCCCGATGGCACTATGGAGAAGCGACAGAAGCAACCGTTGAATATTGACCCCGGCGTACATTCGAGTTTCAACTTGGATCAACTGGGACCGGGCACGCCCATGTCGACGATTCCTACCGTGCCCACGCTGCCTACAATCACTGAAGTCAAGATGCAAGAAGTCAATAGTGGTACGAATTCCTCGTCGGGGTCCAATAGTGAGCTGTTGAAGAACTCGCGGAATGGCGCGGGTGATGCCACACGAAAAGCAATTGAAGGTGGGGAATTTGAAAATGGCCGTGGGCCTCTCCCGAGAAACGCTAGCCAACCTGCGTTTACCACGCACGTTCAGGGACTACCCAAGAATGGATCTGTACCATTCTTTGATAGAATGCGTAAACCCTCTGTTGGGGAGCGTTTTAAACCTACATTGAATCCGATTAAGTCATCCTCGCGTGGTACAATTAGCTGCAATGCAGATATTAAGAGGAGTATGCGTTCGTTTGGAAGTAGGAATAATAATAGTGATGTAAGTCTTCCATTGTTTTCTTGTCAATGTTTTTTGTTATGTTTAATTCTTTTAAATGCTTTACTAAATGTAAACATTTTTTAAGGACGCTGAAAGTGTTGGTTTCACCTCATCGAAAATGTCACTCGCTCGTGAGAAACCCCAAATGGTGCGACCGCTCTCCCGAAAGGACATCTTCTACTCGGGTTCCGTACTCAATCTACCACAGTACCAATCAAAGCAATCGTTGACGAGCTATCGACAAAGTGTGCTAAGTATTCCGCAGCCGAGCCGAACTGAAATGGCTGATATTGAAAAGCAAGAACGTAAACAATATTTTAAGATGTTCTATACTATCCTAAATTCAGATTATAACAAGTAATAATCAACGTTTCCTTTCAGAATATGACCTATGTCCGTGTTTTGTATTACCAGCGTCTTTCAAGTCTGCCCTGGGTCAGCTGATGGACGTGTCGTTGCTGAAGAATCCCGTCTTTATGCTGATTGCAATTTCAAACTTGTTTGGTATGGCTGGGCTCTATGTGCCCTTTGTCTATCTGGTTGAATGCGCCAAATTGGATGTGAGTATTTCATTTTCTATTCATACACCACTGTGATAGGCGCGTTTTAATGTGTTTTCTTACGATTTTAGGGCATCGACAAGGATAGTGCTTCATTTTTAATCTCCATCATCGGTATTACGAACACATTTGGCCGTATTGCCTGCGGTTACTTCGCCGATTTCCCACAAGTAAACGCTCTTTTTGTAAATAACATCTGCCTGGTTATCTCAACGCTCGCGGTAGCTTTAACGCCATTCTGCCATTCCTACGGTGCATACATCACGATGGCCATCTTCTTTGGTCTTGCCATTTGTAAGTATTTCATATTGTAATAATGGTTCTCATCATTCCTATTTCGAACATAGAGCCGTTGGCTTTCAGAAGTAGATCTTCTAAAACAAATTTTACCAGTTTATTTTCTTCTAGAAGGTTTTTCAACTTGCAACATCATGCATTCGATGATGCCAAGAGGCGAAACCTTAATAGTTCTTCCTCATATAAATACTATTCCTTACATTTTTAGCTGGTTACATTTCGCTGACATCCATCATCCTGGTCGATTTACTCGGCCTGGATAAGCTGACAAACGCCTTCGGCTTGCTGATCCTCTTCCGTGGCGCCGCCGCCATTGTCGGATCACCACTCGCCGGCGCGCTGTACGACGCGACGGATTCATATTCCATCCCATTCTTCGTCGCAGGTGGCCTCTTTGCCATCTCAGCCGTGACCAGCTTCCTAGCGCCGTGTGCGAAACGCTTCGCACCTGACCCAACACTACCGGCGGGTGCCGACGACGCACTCACGCCGATCGACGAGGACGAAGAAGAAGAGGATGGCCCCATCACAATCGGGAAGAATATCCCCATGATTATTGCCCAGAGCCCTGGCGAGCATGAAATTAAACAAATCGAGTCCGTTTTGTAAAAGAAAAACACTAATTTATTCAAGCAGTTTTGTTTCTAGTACTTACGTTTTACTACAAAATGATTTTATATTAGAGACTGCACATTAATTTCTGACAACCCTGCGTGCGTGCTGCATTCGTGTGGTTTTGTACAAGTGCCAGTATTTAGTGTGCAACAAAGTGGGTGAAAATGAATTTGACGAGAGAAAGGTCGAAAGAACGAACCCATTTACAAACAAAAATGTAAAAAAGATTTATTACTGTTGCGGAGCTATTTCTAAATATCAAAACAAAGATTACAAAAAATATATTTGTTATCATTAAATGTGAATATATTGTGAATTGATTTTATAAAGACGTCGCGGCTGATTGATTGATTTGTTCCTCATGTGATTGTTACCAGAGGAATGGCGTCCAATCGTGTCGTTAAACACTATTTAACCGAAGATAAATTGTATTTTATTAAGTTACCATTAATGTTTTAAATTATTTTACACGATTATGGAGTATTTTAATGTAAATGTGTCGATATTCATTAAAATATTCCATAGAAAGAACGGAAATGTAAGGGAAAACTTTGAAAAAGTTTTAGAAATGTGCATCAAACTGCGTTCACGATCGATCACCTCACATAAAACCGTAATGACCGTGAGCGCTGATTGTTTTTGATGGCTTAAGTAATCAGGTCGTGCTATTAGTAGTCCTTAAACGTCGCCTTGTTATATGTAGATGTAAGAACTAATTATTACCGTACCTGTGCACTACATACAAATAGCCACTCCGTATAATATTACTTGATGAAGAATGTTACATTGTGTTCTTTGGTTCTTTGAACGAGGCCATTTGTACAAGGAAAATTATATTTCAATTCTTTTCCAATATATGTCCTATATCCTTATACCGGGAAACCTCTCTCTGTGCATCAGAAGTGTGCTCAATTGAGGGGAATTGTAACATGACTTGAAAACATGGAAGACAACAGCAAATATATACGAAAATGTGATCTCTACACGATTTCCATTTATTTACTTCTTATTAGCTTATTTATATCACTTGTTTAGTATGAAATTTTATTATTAGTGTCTCAATTTTTTAATTCTCTATAAATTTCGCGCGACACGTGGATCCTAGAATTAGTCGATTTGAATTCAAACTTCGGCAAACCTCAACAATCTTCGTGAAATCAATCGTCGTTATTCGGTATTTATCGTATATATTTGTTGACAACTCCGTAAATTTCAGTTGGTACTTCTGGAAAAAGAACCAACCGCTATATTACACCAGACATAAAATGTGTTTACCTGAAATTTTAACGACGAAAACCAACAAACTTAAAATTAAAAGTACGTTCTACAAAAAAGAAAACTAAAAGGTGATTATGCGACTTGTTTATTTTTTCACACTATGTACACAATAACCCTTGCCGCAGGCAGAATTTAGCTTTGTTTACCATTAATTTTTTTTATTCTTGTTTTCGATATTCGATCAAAGAAGAGCAGACCAGCCGCTCGTTCTATACTCTCCGGTGGCACTTGAAAACTCTTCAAAGGTATCTCATTATCAATGACGGCATTTGGCATCACATACGCCTCCATCTCCAGCATTCCTACCGGCGTTTCGCCGACGAGAATTTTGAAGAAATGCGTAGGAACCGCTACGTTTTTGGCACCAATCACTTCGTACTTTACATAATTTTTTCCATCTGCATCTTTTCGGGGCAGATACAAGGGACCTGTACAGACATATACATGTGGATAATGCTTGACGAGTTTGCGAACATGGCGCTCTAAACGATTCCACGAGTCACGGTTGAAGCCAACACCGACTTGAGGCGCCATATTGGAGAGGTAAAATGTTTCGTTAACGTGCTTTTGGATTGATTTATAATTGCCTGCCGCTGCCATATGACCACGGTCGTAGCCGGATTTTTTATAATCTGAATTCTCAGCTCTGAAATAGAGAAATTGATAAGAATGGAAGATAACTTGAGCTAAAACGGTACAATTTTTAGGTTAAGTTCTTTTTCAGAAATCCTTAACCTAATCTAAAAATGGTTAAGTTATGGTTAAGCTTTTTTAAGGTGAGGTGAAAAAGTACTTACCTAAAATAAGGATGAACTCTTTCATCAGCTTTGAATTCTGACAGTGCCCGATCAACTGACTCATCCTTCTTTATACTTTCAGGCGTAATATGTTCAAACACCCAGTGTGGGACTCGATTTCGCCGGTCATAACTCAAAATATAGTTGTCAAACTCCCGTATTTGATCGAAACTCGGGAATCCTAGGTGTGTAATATGCGGAAGACACTTGGATTGTTCGCTTTGTTGCACCAAAGGTGGGGAAATGGGCGTCGCAGCCGATACAGTCCCAAAAATTGGCAATGCAGGCATTGGTGGCAATTTCTTCGGGTAAGTAATAACATTGCTACAATGTGAATCTGTCCTCTGCCTTTCCACAAAACTGCCTATGAGGTAACTAGCTACACTTAACCCGCTCACCAGCGAGTATTTAAATAATTGTTTTGTCACCATCGCGTTCTGATTCCACGTTTGCAGCCGTCGCGAGGTTATGTTCTCGACGCATTCATATTGAAAGCCGCCGACAGTTGTTGGCAATTGTGGAAATTTGAATTTTGGCCATTTCACGCCCTTGAATTTCGAGGGAAGCAGCGAGAGGTATTCAAAGAAGTCCATAATCTCTGTTCGGAGAGTAAGCCAAAGGTTGCATTCGAAAAAATCAAAGCATTTGGGTCAAAAATAGGAGGAAAAGCGGAATAAAAAGGTACCCATTACACCCAATTACTGACATAAAATAGTGTTTTTTTTTGTTTCCTTGGTTTGTTGAAATTTTCAATTTGAGTTATTTTATTTGAATTTCGTGCTGTTTTGTTGGTCAAGTAAATTGGGATATATTTAGTTGCATACACTTTAAATTGGTTAAAACGTTGATAGAAGGCATTGTCTCTCGCCTTTAGGACGGTTCGACCCAAGGTATTTTGGGAGTAATTATAGTTGGCCTAAAAAATAATTATGCAAAAGTTAATTCGATAATAAGTTCCGAACCATTAATTATGAATCATAATTTACATTGTATCGGAAAATAACGTAAGGACAAAGTTATGAAATGTAAAAATTCGTCATCTTTGAAGCAGCACCCTTTTTGAAAGGCAGACTGGTATGGAGATTGTTACCCTTTATCAAATGTTAAATAATTTGTTATCATGTTTAGTACAATCAATACAATCTTTCAAAAGGATCTTTTGAAGGTTCGACGTCAACGGTAGGCCTTAGTGCTCTTATTCTTAGTCTAACGGATATTGGAATAATTGTATTAAACGCAGAAACTCGATTTCTATTAAAACATGATATAAACAATGTAATATCATTGTTAGTTTAGCTGGTGTAGACAATTTTCAAAAGCTGTTTTTAAAATTTGTAGTAATTCGCGAAGGGCTGTAGTTACTATTTGTTTGACAGATATAAGAATAGTTGCATTGGATGTTGCTTTAAGGGCGGTTCGTCCAGAGCATTTTGGGTTGCGTTGGGTTGAGAATAAAAATGATGAGGTACATTGTGTTGCATAAATGCCACGAGTTTGTTAAAAGGTCAGCAGAGGACACTTCAAGCGACTAAACAGTTTAGTAACTTTGTGTAATATGGTTAGGTTGTCCGACTAGCATAGGCTGTAGTAAACAGCCGAAAAAAAGGCTATACATATGTGAACTTTATCGTTGTTGCATCATTTTCCCAACGTAATATAACAACAAGTGGGAGAAATATCCTGAGCAGGTTATAAACAACACATCGAGTCTTCGTGCGTAGTGCGTTGGTGCCTGTTAGTCTACAAGCAGCAATGGACATGTGAAAACACTAATAGATTCGTTATTAATTACTTATGAAATAAATAAACGCACAAACAATGAGCAGTGGATACTTGTATTACGCCTTATGGCTGTTAGCACATACGCTCGTTGCGCTAATTACACAAACTCGTGATGCATATCACAGGCTTATTCGCGGTGTGCTTTCGTATCTAAATCCGTGTAACAACACGAAATTTGTGTCTTCAGAGCTGACACCACTCCGAAATCAGCTACCCGAACATATAACTGTTTTATTACCCTCTACACCAACGTATTATAAATTGGACGTGTTAGTTAACCTAACATTATGGACTTTGGCAAGCAATATAACATATTTGTCGTTTTATGATCCACTTGGTAAGTGGCACAAGTCGCTCACAAACAGGGTTTTTATTGCATATTAATTACGTTTGATTAACTAGGTATGTTAGAGGAAAAAGAAGAGGAGTTAATACAAAGAATTCAATCAAAACTCGACGCCCGACAATCTCTCATCTGGTATCAAACGAATAACCCTCGAAAAAATGGCTTTCAAGACCCGAAAATCCATGTGAAGATACATACCCAAGGTCGACAAGCCCTGGTGGAGACATGTAAACATCTGGCGCGAACTGAGCAGGAAATTTCGGTGCCGATTATTAGTAAACACCAACAAAGCAGCTATGAGTTTCCCGATCCTCAGCTGGCGATATATTTCGGGGAATACCTCAATCTTTGTGGTTATCCCCCATGGCAAGTGCGACTAACCGAATTCCTTCACGGTGGTCACATGCAGTCGTTTGACGCGAGGCAGTTTGTTGCTATTCTCAAACGTTATACGAAATGTGAGCAGAGGGTTGGGAAATAATACATATTCCTAGGGAAATATGTGAATAGGGAAATTCTATTCAAGCGATTGGTTGCGGTTGGTTTATGCAAATTGTGTACATTTAGTCAGTTACAGTTGTATATGTACAGTTTAAAGGCGGTTTATTTAAGTCAAAGTGGTTAAATGTTGTATGATGGGTTGGTTATTTGATATTTCAGTGTGTTACAATGAAAAACCTTGAAAATAATATGGATAACGTGTCCACAATGAGTGAAATAAATACATTGATACATTTTATGAGAGTTTAAGTAATTATAGTTGACCTAGAAAACATAATTATGCAAAAATTGGTTCGATAATAAGTTGGTTGACGTATAGACATTATTGTATTATTAATGAAATGCGTAATTTTCCGTACTTTTCGTTATGAATAATTATTTAAATTATTCGGAAAATTGACGTAAGGACAATTTTATGTAATGTTAAAATTCGTCATTTTTGAAGGACAGTAGCGCCTGTTTTATAACGCAGACTGGCATGGGGATTGTTACATTAGCTGCAGAATCTCTTCTATTATATTATTATTATCATATTTACTTAAGTCTGAACATACAATTTTACAAAACGTGTTTTTAGGATTTTTCAAAAGTTTATTAACTTTGGAAGGCCCTAGCGCTCTTATTTTTAGTCTAGCATATATGGAGTATTAAATGAAGAAACACATTTTATATGAAAACAAATTATAAGCAGTTTAATATCATTGTTAGTTTAGCTGATGTGGGCAATTTTTATGAGCGTGTTTTTAAAATTTCTGGAAGTTCACAGAATTTGGAGGGGGATTTACTATTAATTTGACAGATATAGAAATTTATAAACAATTTATTGCCATTATTAGTTTAATTAGAAAATACAATTTTCCAAAGCGTGCTTTTTGAATATTCACCGAATTTGAGAGGTCATGGAGTCCTTATTATTCGTCTGACAGATATGGAAATATTTGCATTAGATACAAAAACTTCTTCTATTAAATAATAATAAAAAAAATTCGTAACATTGTTAATTTAGTGCGAAAAAGTAATTTTCCTAATTGTGTTTTTCGAAAATTTTGCAATCTTTGAATTGCTATCTGTGTTTAAATGTTCGACCTTAATCAATATTTATTTACTTGTTCCATTAGAAATTAATTGACATTTAAATAATTTTTACACTAATGAAAAAAACATACGGAAAGGGTATTACACGTAGTAATTATCTACGTTTGTTGACTGACTTATGATGTGATGATGCAAGATGATAAACCAAGGTGTACCTTTTGAACTTTGGAAATATTACAACGGTTAGACCAATTACAACATAAATGTAACGTAACCACACTTTTTTGATGTTGACGTCGCATCACTTCACTCGTAACGAGTAAAAACGTTGCAATCATTGGATATGAGTAGTCGATGCATTGGAATGCTTCCCCGGTAAATCGAAACTTCATTTGTAAGTAAAACACGTAGAGAAAGTCGGTGAAGTCAATATACCTACTTCTTCTTCGCTTTTCTTTATTTTACTCTTTACTTAATTTATTGCAGTTTTGGTGTTCTAATGTTGTAGTTTGAAAACAAGTACCAAATGAACCAAAAATTATTTAAACTCAGCCTAGCTGCAACCGGCTTGGGTACATACACATGGGCCTTACAAACAGACCATCAAAGCGTAAATTCAATTGGATTGGTACGTCTCTCTCGAGCTGCGTTTTCCGTTGCGAAAATATCGCTCATTTACCGTACTAATTTGTACGGTACTGGCCTTGATCATGAATCTGACGACTATTTGCGTTTAAAATCCTTTTGCCATCAACGAGGTGCCGAAAATCTTCTCGATTTATGTTGTAAAAACAAAGGTATTTATATCAAAGTTGGGCAATATGTGGCCGCCTTGGATTATTTACTACCCAAAGAATATGTTGAGACAATGAAGGTTTTGCATAGTCATGCACCGGAGAATACCCTAGAAGATGTCTCCCGAGTCCTACGGGAAGATCTAGGCAAAGATATGAATGACTTGTTTAGTTCGTTCGATGAAAAACCTTTAGGAACAGCAAGTTTGGCACAAGTACATCGAGCTGTGCTTCGAGAGACTCAAGAGACTGTTGCCGTCAAAGTGCAACATCCTTTTATACGTAAAAACTGCAAAACCGACCTGAAAACAATGGAATATTTGGTGCAGCTTGTTTCTTGGGCGTTCCCCGAGTTTCGTTTTCAATGGGTTGTTGACGAGACGAAGAAGAACGTACCGATTGAATTAGATTTTGAGATTGAAGCACAAAACGCAATTAAAGTTAAAGAGTTGTTTAAGGACTACACTTGGTTGAAAGTACCTAAAGTTTAGTAAGTTGTCTAAAAACATTAATACGTTTTAAAACTCATTAATTCATTTAAAAATACGTTAATACATTTAATACACTTTATAACATATATGAAGACCTAGAATGAATGGTTATTTTCATTGTTTCAGCTCAAATTTATCAACAAAACGAGTGTTGGTAATGGAATTTGTGGAAGGTGGGCAGGTGAACGATCTACAGTACATTAAAAACGCCAAAATAGATCGCTATGAAATTAGCTCCAAACTTGGACAACTCTATTCGAAGATGATTTTCATCCATGGGTTTGTCCACAGTGACCCACATCCTGGCAACATTCTGGTCAAGAATAACAAAGGTACTTTGGAGATCATCTTATTGGACCATGGAATTTATGCTAATCTAAGTAGAAAGACGATGGTGGATTATGCTAATCTGTGGCTGAGCATTCTAGACCGAGATCGGAATAAGATGCGGACATATTGTGGAAATTTGGGCATTGAGGGTAATATTTATCCTATTTTTGCGTGTATGATTACCGGACGTACGTGGGATTCTATCATGTCAGGCTTGGAAAAGTGAGTTTTTTTTTTATTTTAAGATACTTTATGGTTAAATTTAGCCAGTTTACAAACCAATACGTTAATTTGTCTAAGGGTTTGAATCTTGGCAAAATTATATTTATTTTAGGGTTTTGACCCTAGATGTAGCTACTTTGTAGTTTCGGAAACTACCAATAGATGACAGCATTAGGTTTTAAATTTGAATGAGTTTGTCTTTGCTATTTTTTTTTAGTCAAGTTTTGAACCTTTTTGGGCTTTAAACATGGCTATTCTCTAACTTTTGAATTTTCTTGGTAAATGACGCTGTCTTGTAAGTTTAGAAAATGCAGACACGTGCATAAAATTTGAATTTCATTGTCTATATTTAAAAATCTGTAATTTGGGAAAATATTGTTTTATCATACTTCTCAAAATTTGTTTACAGATCCAAACGAACAAAAATTGAAAAAGACCAACTTCAAAACGAATTCCCCAAACTTTTACCAAATATAACGGAGATTCTCAGCCGTGTGAATCCAGAATTACTTCTGATATTAAAGACGAACGATCTGATGCGAGGCATTGAGTCGACGTTGAAGACCACTGCAAGACGCGGTGCATTCCAGGTAATGACCGAATGCTGCGTCAAATCAGTGTATACGAGTCGTATCGATGGTGCGCGTGGCCTTAGCAAATTGGCCACGACGATGGCGAAATATTGGCTGCTATTTAAGCTGAATTTGTACTACACCTTTCTAAATCTACGTAGCGGCCACTTTCTTCTCTTCTCCTAACGTTCATTCTTCCAAATTATTATAAAAAATGCCACGTGGCGGCGACGAAGTGATAAAAATTAAGTAAAAAAAGTCTTCCAATTATTTGATGATTTTAAAGTTGTTATTAAATTAATACAAGTTTTTATAAACGTATTTACTAAGTAGTAGCGAGAGAAACTGTTTACAGACGAGACGAGAGTCATGCAAAAAGAAACAACGCACCCACATCGGTGTGTTCAAGTTTTTTTACGGTGTCTTGCCGGTGCGTGGCCGTGTGACCTAAGAGAAAAGTGTTAATCAATGCCTGTGCCATACGGCCAAGGTAGGTGGTTTGGTTTAGAATGAATGCATAGAAATGTATACAACCTGGGGATGGCGGGGCGCATGTCATTGTGTGCACCGCAAATTGTGTGCTGCGCACCGCGCAAAGCAGTTCAACGTTTGTGGTGCCTCTTACCCCTACCGCCATCGTACGACGAGCGTGAGCGCGACCGCGTCCGGCTGCGAGTGCGGCGGCGATGACGATGCCGAGAGCGCGCCGCCGCACGTCGATCGTGGCTGCGACTCCTCGACCGCGAGTGCTGCTGTCCGCGACGGCGGCGCGTCGATGATCGTCGGCTGGAAGATGAGCGAGTGCGTGAGCGCGAACGTCGACGTCGCCGGCGACGTTCCTCGGGCGATGAGGATGAGGGCGGTGACGTAGAGGAACGACTCACTTTACGAGTCTTCTCTCGCTGCATTCGAGGCGTGTTGGAGCGGAAATCTAAACATCACAATCACGTAAAAATGTATTACTTTTTTCCATTCAGAAAGTATCGATAATTTTCG
This sequence comes from Mimaenictus wilsoni, assembly GCA_027575185.1. NCBI lineage: Eukaryota > Metazoa > Arthropoda > Insecta > Coleoptera > Staphylinidae > Mimaenictus > Mimaenictus wilsoni. Next base: position 17,004 of record JAODAC010075499.1, on the reverse strand, counting down.
TTATCAAATATATTAATATTTTTTGAAATCGAAAATATCGATACGCTTTGAAATCGTATGAATCGGTCCTTTTTGATATCGAATGTATCGATACTTTTTAGAATTGAAATGCCAGAGACTTTAGGTAAATTTATTCATACATTTGAGAGTACGTACGTTTGAGAGTAAGTACTGCAAATTATTTCCTCGCTCTATCACACAAATTCTACCATACGCTCCACATTTGAACGACTCTAGACCAAGCATTGACATATCTCGGAAAAACAGGTAATCATTTAGCACAAATTATGAATTTTTAAAGAAATTAATAAATTGAAATTTAACGCAGAAAGAAGAAACCGTGATCGAACCGGTTACATATGGTTTGCTACTCCAACGTGATATCAACTGTGCCATGGAGACCCCCCCCCTCCCCCGGAACCCGTTAGGTGCTTCGGATTAACTCTTTCCTTAATACAATTAATGACGGATTCCCAAGGGTTGCAATACTTACTCTCAAGTATGAACATTCAATTGCCAAATTTTATTTACATATAAATATATTAGCTCACCTTGAGACTTTGTCAATGTCGACGAATTTTTCGAGGATGAATCCTCACTGTCTGAACTTGAAGATGCCGGTCCACTTTTGGACTCAGTAGCGTCAGGTGCAGTTTTCTCAGTCTCGAATTCCGCCAAGCGTTCTTCAATCTCGTTCTCGACCTTCTCAAAAGCTTCCTTGCGTCTTTTAATTGTCTCCTAAATCAAATAGGTTGCACTATTATTATTTTAAATGCTTTTTATTAGGAATATCAAAAAATCCGAAAAATAGCGCTTTTTTAATATTCCTACTTATCACTTATCAAAAAACATACCCTCAAATCATTGTCCGAATCAATCTCATTTCTCTCCTCGTCTATTTCACTCTCGTCGCTGCTTTCTCCCGATCCGTATGCACCCAGACCTAGACATATTCCCACAATGAGCAATTTTACAAGAAAACATTCCAAACTAACTCCGAACAATATTCATAGTTGCATAAAGTTTAAACACGAATAATTGCTTTAAAAAGTATTCGAAAATTGAAAATTGTTCGACTTACCGAGCCTGGCACTTAGGTTCGCACCTGCGCTGGGTGCCGCAATGCGCTGATCATAAGCTGAAGGGGTTTAAATCACATTTTAGTTTGCACAATTTGCCTGCCTAGCATCCGGTTTACACACACTTGCGCGCGCCTTCGTTGACATGTTACAGTTAACTATAACATCCACAATAACATCCCTCAACAAGTCTCATTTGGTTTTCTTGCTTACAAAATCGACAAGAATATATTAAGAGGGTATTTGCTTGTGTTTGTTGGTTGTGTGTGAATGGGTAAGTGTAAAAATGTTTACGTGTGAGTATGGGTTTATGAGTGGATGTTGTTTCGTGTAAGTACAAACCTTTGAATTTTCTCGCATGCCTCTGCTGTTCCTCTTTACAGATTTGGGCAATTTCACGATTTGTTACCTTTAGCAGAATTTCAGTCATCGTTCGACGTACTTTCAACATCTGCAAATATTTTAAACATTAATTTTACATAATAAGTCGATTTAAAGATTTATATGTATATATATATATACCATTTCTTCATGAGAGACTATTGGAGAAGATGGAGAAGAAACACGTGGAATTATTGGTGCAGATGGTGGTGTGTTATCATCATTATCATCGTCGTTATCACCACTTTCATCATTCTATAATTATTTTAAGAAAATTAACTAGTTTTTGAACATAGATATCGAATGAAAGAAACGATTCTTATTGGAAAGTTTGGTTACTACACTTACCAATTTGTTATTCCGTGACGATTTTAATATTGCAAGTGCATCTTCACGCAATAGTTTTCGCCTCACATCATCGTCATCCTCGTCGTCGACTCTCTCCTTGCGAAATTTGTCCATTTCGCGCAGTTTATCCCTCTCCATCTTCTCCAAACCTTCGCGAATCCACGCTGGAAGTTGTTTCCTCTTATTAGCATCAATTGTCGGCGTCGGCGAGTTTGTACTATCATGCTGTGGGCCAATACTCGGCGGATGTGGCGTTTTTAGAGGGACGTTCACTTTGCTAAATCGTTTATTATGTGGTTTAAGCATTCGTTGCTGACTGCTTGCATTTCTAGCATTGCTCGAAGAGTTACCGTTGCCTGTTGTGTGCCAATGTTGTTTCGGGCTAGGAATATCAATTACAACAATCATTCAATTGCAACTTAATCGCAAAAAAAAAGAACATTACCTAAAACTATCCTCATTAGTATTGTTATAAGTAGTGTATGAATGCGTAGGTGTTGGAAGCAGGGGTGGTTTATTCAAAGGTATTGGAGTAACAACAGCTGGTGGCCATGCAGG
>JAODAC010075499.1:0-14538 GCA_027575185.1 Mimaenictus wilsoni | reverse complement strand
TATGAATGCGTAGGTGTTGGAAGCAGGGGTGGTTTATTCAAAGGTATTGGAGTAACAACAGCTGGTGGCCATGCAGGAGCTGTCGCTGTTGCTGTAACTGCAGGAGTGCTTGCACCCCAACTTGTACCCCAGTGCTGCTGAGTGTTATCATTCGAATCAGAATCGTCCATTTCCATCGGCGCCTCGCCTTTGGCTGCTCCTATGATCGTCGGAGGCGTCGGTATGGACATCGTCAGCATGGGAGGCGGTGGCGGCTGGGCGTTGATGATCGGCGGGGGCGGCGGGACCACGTTCATTTGTGGCGGCGGCCCAGCATCTTTCATCTTGATCCATTGGTGAGCGAGTGCCGCCCAATCGACCTGCTCGCTTTGCACACTTTGATAGGCGGACGCGTTTAAGGGCCATTGCGTATAGCCCTGCGAGTCCGCGGAATCTCCCGAAAACATTTTACACTAATTACTCATAGTTTTATTTCGAGATAAATAGAAATCACCATGAAATCACGGTGCTTCAATCACAATATACTGACAATTGCATCAAGGGTAGAATATGACAGTTGTCAAATTTTATTTCACTGCTACTTGAATAAATATGGACCCGGATGTGATGTATAACGAACGTATACGAAAACGTTGATCGGGTAAATCCGCGAATTAATTTTGACGTTTCCGTCAAAATCTGTGGTCACTTCCGTGGGATTCCGAAGTTGGCTGATGGATTAATACGTAACGAAAGCGTCATCTATGGATGAATTAATAACTAAATCGGAAACTGAAAACTAGTTGGCAGCACTGATAATGTTAAATAATTGACAATCGGTCGTAAATTACTTAGCAACCGTTACAATTTGTGATTTTTCTGCGAAGTTTCCTAACTTTCATTGACCATAATTATAAAGCGAAGTGTAAGTGTAGACTACAAGTGTAAATCAACGACAGGTTTGTCCGAATGTAACTTCAATTTGGTAGTAAAATTTTTCGTAGTGGGAAACACCCGCCATTGCAGCCCAACTACCTGTCGTTGCCGTGGTTGCCGTGTGTGCCCACAAACAGGTAGTTGTAGTTTGGCGTTGACCTAAGTTACAAGTGCGACGGTAGCAAAGCAAACGAAGTTGTAACGCTTCGGGCATTAACATCAACAAACCGTGCGTTGTGTGCTATGCGCCGTGTTAGGGGGCGAAACGTCGCCGATAATTTCATTAGCATTGTATAGACACCGTCTGAGTATTTAGTTTCTCGCGAAAGTGGCTGAACAATTCACCGTTTGTGGCGCACACCAGCTTACTGTGTGTGTCTGCTTTTATTGTGTTATTTCGGACACACGAACGTCGATTGTAGAAAAATCATGTGATAGTTATTAGTGCGTGGCTGGGCAAGACACAGTTAAATATTTGCATTTTTGCAAAAACGTTTTTGCGCTTGCTTCAGTAATTGAGCAGCGCACAAAAGCAAAATGTGCACAGCGTATTTATGTCGACGATTCGACACTGGTTGTTTCTTCATTGCAGGCATTGGTAAGTTGTTTCTTTCCTTTACTAATACGAATGTATTTTAAGTCAGCGAGTGCTTTAGAGGCCTAACTCTAAAGCACTCGGGCTTTGCGCTGTCCGCTTCGCCGCAAGAAGGTTGAGTCACCTTTTCTTGCAACTTGACTGGGCTTCAGCTTCCCGGTACAAGTTCACGTCGACGTCGCGCTGTGGGAGTTTTATTTGTCTCCCTTACTCACATTGTTTACATCTGAGAGAATGAGACAAACATAACTTAATAATGCAAATCTGCATCCCACAAACAATAGACACGTTGGAAAATTATTCCATTTTTTATAATTACCGTTTTCTTGACGATTACAGTTAGCTCGGAAAATTAAACAAAAGTTATGAACAAAGTAAATGTTTGTGAGATGCACGTGATATCGATCGAACCATAATATGTTCGATATTGATAGATTTCGATTAATATATATTTATTATTGATTTTTTCAGTTTTATTCGAATTTCGGTAATTAGAAATGGACAATTATTCAACAACAATGTACAAGTGTGTTTAAAAATACGTTAATTTTTTTGAGAAAATGCGTTAAAATGTATTTTTAAATCTAAAAAAACATTCAATAAATTCACAAAATGTATTCGTTGCCATGACAACCAATGTTTTTCTTTAAAACAACGCCTAACATTGACTTCTAGAATAATCGACAAATCAAGAAGTTAAGATTTTGTTCATAAATTTGTGTGGTAAAATAAAAACAACTGATTAACGAAATTATCGATAATTTTTGACATCGAAAAGTATCGGTAGCTTTTTATATCGAACCTAACACTCCGACATTACCTGACCCTCCGAAAAGTACCGATACTTTTGTTTTGTATTATAAAAGCCTAGTGGATAGAACGTTGGTCTATAACGCAGGCAGACGGAATTCGTGTTCCCGCAGTGGATAATCATCAGTGTGAATTAATAATAATAAATTGGTTCATACACAACATACATACATCACACACACACAACATACATACATCACACACACACAACATACATACATCACACACACACAACATACACATATACATCACACACACACAACATACACATATACATCACACACACACACACACACACACACACACACACACATCACACACACACACACACACACACACATCACACACATCACACATACACACACATCACACATAAACACACACACACTGTTCAACACTATACTATCTTCAACAACATCAACACCAATAACATTGGAAATATAAAATATTATGTTAAACCCATGTCGTAAAAATCGAAATGGTCGATAAACTATGTCATTTATATCAAAATATATCAATTATTATTTCGTTTCGAAATTAAAAATAATTTCTGGCATCGAAAGTATCCATAATTATCAAAAGTTTCGGAAAACTATCTAATTTTTGGTATCAAAAGTTTCGATACTTTTTGGTATTAAAATATCAATCAGTCGTGACTAATTTTAATTGACATATTTCATTTTTTTTAGTTTCAGCATTATTAATAATAGCAAGTTGTCTACAAACCACATTAACTCAATATACTGGCCCGTCCGATCAACCCGAAGCCTACTTTAATGGATCTTCCTACATCAGACTGGAAACAACGATTTCCTTGAAACGCCTCACCGGAATTTCATTTCGGACATGTGCCGGGGGCGAATTACTCTCGCAACAACTAAACGACAACATCTTCCAGATATCTGTAAACATGGATGGCTTAAACTACTATGCGAAAACAACTGGTAGGCAGTATAAAGCCACTCTCCCAGGAAACTATCTCAACAATCAGTGGCACAACGTAATGCTCCACTACGGTTTCGGCAATCTCACCCTTCGTATCGACTCTGATGGAGAACTCCTCGCTAATGCCACCTATCAGAGCGATCTACTCAGCGGGGACCTTTACAATGACGGCGCCGTCCTTATCGTTGGCAAACATTACAACGGTTGTATTCTTGAAGGCCCTTCGGTAAACTTCAACAAGTCTACAATTCAGCCACACAACGTCGCTTTTACCAAATGTCCAATCCCTCGAGATTCGTGTCAAGTCCGTCAAGATGTGAAGATGCCTCGAGCGTTTGATTTTTGTCAAACGGACCCGTGTCTTACGCACGGCGTGTGTAAGAACGAGGCAAACACGTACTCCTGCGAGTGTTCGCCGAGGTATACCGGGAAGAATTGCGAGATTGATTTGGGAAATCCTTGCGATGCGTTGCCACCAGTGTGTAAGAACGGCGCTGTGTGTATTGATGATATTTCCGGGCATTTTAAATGCAACTGTCCGTCGGGATTCACGGGGAAGATGTGCGAGACTGAGGTGAAGATACATCCGATGTGTTTGGTGAATCCGTGCCAGAATGGCGGCGTATGTCAGGTGAGCAACGAAGTCGTGGAATGCACCTGTCCTAGTGGCTTCTTGGGCGCTAAGTGTGAAGTGAACGTAAACGAGTGCGACTCGAGCCCTTGTCGTAATGGTGGCTTATGTATTGACGGCCCCAATAATTTCACCTGCGACTGTGCTCATACTGGTTATGTTGGGGTTACCTGTGAGGATAATATCGATGAATGTTTAAGCAAACCTTGCTTAAATCGAGGAATTTGTTTTGATACTTATGGGAGTTATATGTGCCAATGCGTGATGGGTTTTGATGGATTAAATTGTGAAATTGTAGGTATTTTTCCTTCATTTTTCTCTTTTCCTTCTGTCTATCTTCAGTTTTTAATTGCATCTTCTGGCGTTTTAAAAACAAATCTTTTAATTTAATAGAAAGTAAATGATTGTAAAATACAACCCTGCTACAATCACGGCAAGTGCGAAGAAAAGAATGGGCGGTACGAATGCCACTGCCCGATAGGCTACGGTGGCTACCACTGCGAGATGGAGTTACGCGCCGGTGGGCAGCAGCAACCCTCCTGCGATGCTAATCTCTGCGGGCCGCTGGCGGACTGCACGGAGATTTCCGGCGTGGCGACCTGTGCTTGCAAGCCACACTTCAGTGGCACCTATCCCAATTGCTACAATCATTGCCCTCCCGGCTATGCAGGTAAAAAGACCTTTCTATGAATAGTTTTAACAACTATGCAACAAGGTTGCATATTTTAAGAGTGTAACACTCAACAAGTATTTTTTTGTGTGTCTGCTTACACAGGATGTAAGAGAGTTAATTGCGCACAGAAACCTTGCTTAAATGCGATTTTCTGCAAAGATTTTGTGAGTTTTTATTCAGATGTACGAGTAGATGTTGTTCATTTTGTGACTTTTCTTTTTTAAAAGAGATAATTATGTTATTTAATGAGACAAGTTATTATGTTGTAACCATCATTAAGTATCATATTTGTCTTATAATCGAAAGCATGTATGTTAAATGTTTAGTTTGCTGGATATTATTGTCAATGTAAATCAGGTTGGTATGGCCTGAATTGCCACGTGACAAGCAATGGTATGTTTTTCAGTCACATTTTCACAAGTTTTTCTATGTTAAGAACTTTTTTGTTTATTTTTTATCGTTCTTAAAATGTCTGTTTCTTTTTTACGTAACAACTTCAGTCTAATGAAGAATATCTAATTTTGTAGGTGAAAAATGTCAGAAGCAACTACCAGAAACAGAAGCAACCTCCTGCGATTTTCATCCATGCCAGAATAATGCAACCTGCCGTCAGGACCCCAACGGAAGGGATTACACCTGCGTGTGTCTTCCCGGTTTCGAGGGAAACAACTGCGAGCTAAATATCGACGATTGTCTGGGCGTGTCTTGCCCAGCTGGTAAAATCTGCATCGATTTGATCGACTCGCATGAATGTCAGTGCCCTACCGGCTTCACTGGCGAAGCATGCCAAGTGGACCTCTCAAACGATCCGTGTGCAAGCTCACCGTGTCAGAACGAAGGTGAGTGCCACTCAATTTTGGGTGGAAACAATCACAACGGTTTTAACTACACTTGTACCTGCGCTTCGGGGTATCAAGGCTACAACTGCGATAAAGACATCAATGAATGCGAACTCCCTGGAATCCCAATTTGCAATAATGGTATTTGCGTCAACAAGGAAGGTAGTTTTCAATGTTATTGCAAACCCGGATATACTGGCGAGCGCTGCAATTTGGATTTCGACGAATGTCTTTCCCAACCATGTAAGAATAATGCAACATGCATTAACAAAGTCAATAATTATGAGTGCGTTTGTCCGCCGGGATATCAGGGTAAAGATTGCAATATTGACATCGATGAATGTGTTTCGAATCCTTGTATGCAAGGATCAACATGTGTAGATGGCATCAACAAGTTTACGTGCCTTTGTCAGGCGGGTTTAACAGGAGTTCAGTGCGAGATAAACATTGATGATTGTCTATCGTCGCCGTGTTTACACGAATCGGTATGTATCGATGGCCTTAACGAGTATACCTGCGATTGTGCGAATACGGGATATACAGGCCAACATTGCGAGGTGAATATCGATGATTGTGTGTCAAACCCGTGCCAGAATGGCGCGCCTTGTATTGACGAAGTCAAAGACTATATGTGTGAATGCTTCGATGGATATTCAGGGAAAAACTGCGAGTTTGATATCAACGAGTGTGAATCATCGCCATGTCTGAACAACGGCGTTTGTCTTGAGAAAAGCAATGCGACATTGTACGACACCAGCTTGGAAAGCAATGCGAATTTACCAACGTTATACCGCCAACAATTCGAATTCCACAATGCTTCGGGGTATGTATGTTTATGCGTACCTGGCGTCATCGGCGAAAACTGCGAAATTAACGTCAACGAATGTGATTCAAACCCTTGCGTTTTCGGCACTTGCGTTGATCGAATCGGTTCGTACTTCTGCGAATGCGACGAGGGTTATGAAGGCGCACAGTGCGAAATCGACATCGATGAATGCGAGAAATATCAGCCTTGCATACATGGCACTTGCGTAGATAAACGTGCGACATATTTTTGCAACTGTGAAGTCAACTATGGAGGGAAAAACTGCTCGGTGGAACTTACAGGATGTCGTGAGCAACCCTGCCAAAATAACGGCACTTGTAGGCCTTATGTCGACAATGAGACATTGCACAAGTTTAATTGCAGTTGCCCACATGGTTTTCATGGTCATACTTGTGATAAACTCACTACAATGTCACTAGCTGGTAATTCGCTTATCGTAGTTAATACTACGCGTGATGAAGGACATGATATACAATTTAGATTCAAGACGACTTTGGGAGATGGTTTTCTTGCTCTAGGCAAAGGCTCCACTTATTACATTTTGACGCTTGCGAAAGGTAGACTGAATTTACACTCGTCGTTGTTGAACAAATGGGATGGTGTGTTTGTTGGAAGTAATTTAAATGACTCAAATTGGCAGCGTGTTTTCGTCGCAATTAACAGCTCACATCTTGTACTCTCAGCTAATGACGAACAAACAATCTATCCCATAACTTATAATGACAATAATGGCTCGTCAACTACAACGAGTTTTTCGACGACTTACTTTGGGGGATACCCTAATAACCATCGAAAATTAACACACCTTCAGCCATTTTTAGTAGGGTGTGTCGAAGATATTATTGTAAATGGCGAATGGGTGTTGCCAGAGTCCGAAAGTGATATGAATGCATCCTGGGTGGGTTTCCAGAATGTAATCACAGGTTGTCACCGTGAGCCACAATGTGAACCTAATCCTTGTTATTCCGGAGGACATTGCACTGATTTATGGAGCAATTTTAGCTGCAGTTGTGAACGCCCTCATCTGGGATACAATTGTCAGTATAACTATACGGCTGCGACATTTGGTTACGAAAACATAACCGATTCTTTGGTGACTGTAACGGCGACTGATGCAGCCCGTCGAGCGGTGCGTTCCATTGTTGATATTTCTATGTTTGTACGCACACGACAGGAACGAGGACAGATATTTTACCTGGGATCAGCTCTCGGGTCGTCTTCAGGCAATTTGGCGAACTTGCAAAATGAAAGTTATATTGCTGCCCAGTTGGAGGGTGGTGAATTACTCGTGAGGATACAATTTAATGGTACTTTAGAAGGATATACCGTCGGTGGAGTCAAATTGAATAATGGCAATGATCATTTGATACAAGTTATTCGGAATGTGACACTCGTTCAGGTGAAACTCAACGGCACGGAGTATTTTAGGAAAACTATTTCGGCGACTGGGACATTGGATGCTCAAGTTTTGTTTTTGGGAGGACAACCACAGTTGCGGCCTGTACGACAAACTAAAACAAATGATGTGCCTTCTGGAATGGGCGAAGCTACATCGGCTTCAGCTTCAGTGACGACCCCGTTGAGTATGATACATTTCAAAGGAATTATTCAAGATGTACAAATTAGTGACGGACAAAAAGTGATGGTTGTCGAGTTTTATCCACTGCAGGAGGAAAAGTTATCGATTCCTACTTCGTTTGGCACGGTTACTTTCGATAATACAACGGTGTTGGAAGGTATTTTATCAGATGATTCTTGTCGCATTCAACCCTGTCATCGCAATGGTGTTTGTATAAACACCTGGAATGACTATAGATGTGAGTGTCCACGTGGATTTAAAGGCAAAGACTGCAAAGAGTTAGAATTTTGCGAGCTCGAACGTTGTCCGGATGATTCAACCTGTAGGAATTTGGATTCAGGGTATGAGTGTATCGCGAATGCGACGTTCAATGGCGATGCCAAACCATTGATGTACAATCTGACAACATCGTCGTTGGATAACAAGCACTTCGTCGCCGATCAGATTGAGGTCACTTATCGCACGCGTTCCTGGGGTACTGTTATGTTTGCCAAGTACATGAATAAGTATTGGACGATTTTTATCTATCATGACGAAGTTATTGTCGAGTGGAATTTAACAGGTGGACACCCAGAGCGTTATCGGTTTAGAAAAGGGCATTTTGATGGACAGTGGGTGACTCTTCTCTTTAAATATAACGAATCAGTATTAAAGGGTGGTTTTCGAGAGCATGTTCTCGATGATACGCCCGATTTTGTCAGCACCGACTTTGATTTTCCCACATTCAACGAGATTTTCACCAAGGGAGTGATATTCATTGCTGGATCGGACAATTCGACGTTTGATTATCGCTCCGTGATTAAGAACGAAGATAATGGCACCAGTTATGTTACACTGGCCGATACTACAACGCCAGGTGATGGTGTTATTGTTAGTAACTCGGTGGACTTTTTAGATAATGCTTTGCCTTCGTATAAGATTGATGTGAGTCGAGATACCGACCAGTTTAAGGGATGTTTGAGCGAGATTCGCATTGGACGATTGTTGTTGCCGTATTTTGGTATGCATGAATTATACAAGACGAAGCCCGAGGAGTATTTCGCGTTAGCACCCAAGGCTGTGAGGACTATTGGTTGTGTTTTATGCTACGAAAAAGATTGTTATAATAGTGGCAAGTGCATCGAACCGAATGCGACGTATAAGTGCGATTGTCCTGTCGGCTACGCAGCAGATGATTGCAGCATCGATATTGATGAATGCGAGGAGAACCGATGTGAAAACAATGCTACATGTGTGGATTTAATTGGAAAATACGAGTGTGAATGCCAACTTGGATATGATGGACAATAGTAAGTTTTTCTATTTTTTGTCTTTCGTTTTTGATTGATTTCATTATTTTTTAGTTGTGAAAATGATATTGATGAATGTGCAAGTGGACCTTGTCATAATGGTGGTACTTGTATAGATCAACTTGGCATGTTTCGATGTGAATGCCCCGAAGATTATGTCGGTAGGCAGTGTGAAGCTCTACGACTTATAACATGTGATAACCAGCCTTGTAAAGATGGATCTACGTGTCGCAATGGCAAAAGTAAGTTTTTTGTTGTTGTTTAAATCTGTTTTTCGATAGTTATCGATAATTATCAGTATTTGCAACTCTAATCGATGTTTCATTTTTATTGATATTTTCGATAATTATCGAAGTTTAAACGTTCTTTTTCCATTACAATTTTTTCGATATTGATCGACATTGACTCCAAGAATCAAACAATAAGATGTCATTAATTGTGCTTTTTCTTGTCGGAAGTCGTTAAGATCAATTTTTCCAATTTCACAATTTTCTTTTAGACGAAATGACACACAATAACTTCACATGCCTGTGTGCTGAGGGAATGGTCGGAACCCTGTGCGATACGCCGTACTGCATGGTCAAATCCCACGGCTGCGAACACGATGGAGTGTGCAATACCACGCAGCGCGTGCCATTCTGCCAGTGCCAGCTCGGCTTCGAAGGTAGACACTGCGAAGTCGACATCGACGAGTGCCTGAGTGATCCGTGCCAGAACGGAGGCCTATGCCTCGATGGCATCGGCAAGTACACTTGCAATTGCACCAACACTGGCTACGAAGGCGTCCATTGCGAAATCGACGAGGACGAGTGCACGCAGGTGAGCGATATTTGCGGTGATTTGGGCACCTGTGTGAATACGCCGGGGAGCTATCGCTGCGAGTGCATGAACCGTCGTTGTGGACATCAATGCAAGTTGGACGATCCGTGCATGCTGGATCCATGCGACAACGGAGGCTCCTGCAAAAGTATGTGCGCTTATGAGGCGATATACACTTGCGAGTGTGTTTCAGGATGGGGTGGGAAGAATTGTAGTGATCATAATGTAAGTAAGAGTTATATAATACTCAATATTTAATACAACTATCATCGTTGCTCATTTAATTTTTGGAATATTTTAGGTACAAGCTGCAGCTTCAAGCAACTTTGACATACTGTATGTGATAATACCCGTTATAGTCGTCGCCCTGTTGGCCATCGCTGTGATTGCCATCGTCTTACTGAATGTGGCACGTAGTAAACGAGCGACGCGAGGCACGTACAGCCCAAGTGCGCAGGAGTTCTGCAATCCACGAGTCGAGCTCGATCATGTTCTGAAGCCCCCGCCCGAGGAGCGCTTAATTTAGTCTTAATTAAGCCTTTTAGTTGATAAGGCGGAAGATGAATGTAACTGATAGTATTACGTTTATTCAAGTTGCGTGTAATTTAGTGCCTTTTATGACATGGACCAAAGTGTGTACATACAGAGTTTTGTTTAGCAATTTAGCTATTTTAATAATATGTACTTAAGAGGAAAGATGATATTTATACATATGTGAACAAAACGGTGAAGAAGATGAAGAGGAGTATTTACGATAGACGAAATAATACATTTTTACATCTTTGCATAGTTTGTAAGTTTTCGTTTTTTTTTTAGTGACAACTATTGAAGATTTTTGTGATTCCCGGGGCCACTCGGAAGTTGTATTAAGGCGATTTCAAAAAGAATGTAGGCAACCAATTTTTCAATTTTTGTAGGAGTAGGCAACTCAACTGTCAAGCATCGGCAGTTTTTGGAAAATAACTATAACCATTTCGTACGTAATTCTAGTTTTATAAAAATTTTTAAGAGGACCTTTTTGGGAATGAGGGAGCCCTGAAGTTGTATTGAATCTTTCAATTTTTGTAGAAGTAGGCATTCCAACTCTCAAAGCTGGCGGCTGGCGGCGTCGCCTCGCTTCGAATTTCGAGGCCCGATGCGTTTATACAGCGAGCGCGCTTCGGCTTCGCATCTCGGTGACACCCACCCGTTGCGCTCTCGTCTATACCGTTGATGGATTCATGACTTCTGCACATGTCCATATCGGTTTTTGTTATTTCCCCATTTTATCTTACCTAATTTCTGTTAAGAAGTTTCGCTATCTCCACAACGCTTGTAAAAGTTTATGAAGCCCGACCAGTTTAATTACTCTGGCTCTGAGCAAACTAGCAACACTAACTATCTCTTTTTAACTACATTCGTTAGACAAGTATTGAAAATCCCAAAGCCGAAGTCGCCAGTGTGGAGGACGCCTTACTTGAATTGTCAAAAGCTTCAAGTTTTATAACTATAGGCCACCAAAAATGCCACAGCTTTCCTCGATAGCTTCAACTGCAACATTGATAACCTCAAAACTTAAATTTCTTTCAAAATTTTGCAATTTAATTTTATCTGAGAAGTTTAAACCAAACACAGTTATTTTAAGGTATTATTTATTTATTCAGTTGTTTTAAATATGATAAATATCGTGTTTTTAGTTAGTATGAATAAGAGAATATGAAGTTAAAAAATAATGAGTAAGGCAAAAACGCCAGAGACTAGTCCACACGGATAGGCGATCAAAGGTCGTTGTTCGGAATCACCCGACATCGCCACAAACAACCTGCTCGCCGACAAACTCGACCACAGAACCGCACAGATGGCCATCAGGATACCGATGCCGCTGTGCAATGACACGAAGATGCCCACCACCGAGAGGGCGACAATCGGTAGGAGACAATAACCAAGAATGCTGGCAACGCTCGCAAGCGTGAAACAATCCGCCGCAGCCGTCATCAACGTCAGCAGGGCATACATCATCAAGCAGGAGGTTACTGACAGGCCGTAGATGTAGCCAAAGTGTGCTTTGCTACCGGAAAGAAACAGGCAGCACGCCAAAATCAAACAGAATGAAATTGGTCCTGCCAAATCTGTCTGTTTACAAAGAAACTCGGCGTCATCAGCAAGGCTGTGCGTTCGAAATGGATTTAAAACAGCCAATGTCTTCTCCAAAATACGGTCAGGGTAAATTTCTAGCTCTTCTAGTAGTGGTGGTTCTTCTAATTCTTGATTGAAATCAGCTACCATCGGTGTGAACATCTCTGGGTAATTTGCCGCTGGGTATGATTGATCCATGTATGGTTTTTGGGAGAAACTTTGAAAATCTACGTAAGTAGGAACTTTAATTAAATATGTGAATGTTTTGTGATCAGCCACTTACCCAGTTGTTGATTCTGGAGAGTTGAGTACTCCATTTCTGGGTTTGTGTAGAATTCTTGATTACTTGGCATTTGGTTTGGCTGCCAGTAATCTCCTGCGTTTGGTGAATTCATTTTGAGTTCGTTATCCGAAATGTGTACAATTTAGAGAAGACTGAACACAAGAAATGAGTGAAATGTTATATTTTTAGTTGATTTATCACAAATTTTAGACGTTTATGTGTCGTTTATTTGAGGTTATCTAAGTCGCATTGACGTCATCATTTTATAAAACTAAATTTAACTGATTTAAATATTATTAATGTAACAGTTGGTCGAAAAATTTCATTATATTATGCACTGTCTGGTTGTATTTCATTAAATTTGAGTTTAAATTATATATTCAAATTTAAACCTCGTAAAACTTCGTGAATCATCGTTTTTCTCGTTGAAAATCGTAAAGCTTCGTAAATAATCACCAAACCGCGACACTAGCGCTATAACTTATCAACGCATCCGCAGTGCACGACATTTCTCTCTTCCGTTTTGGTTTTCGTGTAGGTAGGTTTGCTGTATTCTACTTTAAGAAATATCGTGAAAAATCTTGACGATCTGCTGTGATCTATCGGTTCACACAGTTTTTATATGGACTATCCACATTAAGGAAGTTTTTCCAAGGGATATTTCGTGCATCTCTACAGTTTTTCTTTAAAAGTTTTAGTGTATTGTTGTCGGTGGTTTGGAGGTTATCTCATGTTTTCCTCTGATTTGCAGGTCCAGCAACATGGGGGCCTACAAATATATTCAGGAGTTGTATCGCAAGAAGCAATCGGATGTGTTGCGCTTCTTGTTGCGTATGCGCGTCTGGCAGTATCGTCAGTTGACGACGA
This sequence comes from Mimaenictus wilsoni, assembly GCA_027575185.1. Taxonomy (NCBI): domain Eukaryota; kingdom Metazoa; phylum Arthropoda; class Insecta; order Coleoptera; family Staphylinidae; genus Mimaenictus; species Mimaenictus wilsoni. Next base: position 1,352 of record JAODAC010075499.1, on the reverse strand, counting down.
TGCACCGTGCACCCAGACCATCTCGTCCGGATAAAGCTCGTCGTTTGGGCTACCGTGCGAAGCAAGGTAAATTGGCAATAGTTTAAATATATCAAAAAGAAGACAAGTTTTATGGATGTTGCGAATTGTTTTAGGTTACTCAGTGTTCCGCATTCGCGTGCGTCGTGGTGGTAGGAAGCGACCGGTCCCAAAGGGTGTCACTCATGGTAAGCCAAAGAGCCACGGTGTCAACGAGTTGAAACCAGTCAGAAATCATCAGTCTATTGCTGAGGTATGTTTTCCTTTATTTATGTCAATTTTTCTGAAGTAAAACTAAACGATGTAATTTTTTTAGGAACGTGTAGGCAGACGTTGCGGTGGTCTTCGCGTCTTGAGTTCTTACTGGGTGGCCCAGGATTCCTCTTACAAATATTTCGAAGTTGTTTTGGTTGATCCGTCACATAATGTAAGTTATATTTTTTATATTCTTTTGACGAGTACATAAACATTAAAAGAGTAAAATTGCATCATGATGATAACTAATTTAGCTGCTGATAGAATTATGATTTAGCAACTTCCTTGGATGTCTGAATTTTGTTAAAAAAAAATTCACTTCGAAATATTTGTATACGTGAATATTAATGTTTTTTTTTTTTTTAATTTAAGGCCATCCGCCGTGATGCTAAGATCAACTGGATCGTGAAGGCTGTCCACAAACATCGTGAACTGCGTGGCAAGACCTCATCGGGACGATCTTCGCGTGGTTTGGGCAAGGGCCACAGATATTCCCAGACCACTGGTGGATCGCGTCACGCTGCCTGGCTGCGAAAGACACACTTGCAGTTGCGCAGGAAGCGATAAGTTATTATTTGTACGCGTTTGCACATTTGGTGTAGCTACAATCTACTGCTGGGTGCCGTATGTTGTGGTTATTATTAAAATAATACAATCTATGATAAAAACAAGTCAGTCATCTATTTTTTTGTCCAAGTTTTTTGTTTTCCAAACTTGTCGTTTAATGCAGAAATTGTATTAGCATCTATATTTAGTTAAAACGTTTACTGATGAACCGCAGAATTTTTTTTTTAGGATAAAATCATCAGCATGTTGCTGTGGTAAGTTTTACTTTTCTTTGCGTCGATTTTGCTGTGGTGAACAACTGTTGATCATTTACCTTTGTTTTTTTTAGGAACGTGGAAGCAGGTGTTACAGGGGTATTCGCGTCTTATGTTATATATTATTGAGATTATGCTATTTTTGTAGCCTTTAGTGAAATTTCGATCTCACTTATATTATTGAAGAAAAAGACAACGTCAATGATCGAGTGAAGAAGCTGGCCCCACTTCAGGGAAGCAAGATTTTGTGCTTCAAGA
>JAODAC010075278.1:0-46957 GCA_027575185.1 Mimaenictus wilsoni | reverse complement strand
TATATATAAATAAATAAAGACAATATGACTATGTATGCATATGTCACATAATCCTCAAACACAAGAGTTTGCTGAAAAAAAAAGTTATTCCCCAACTTTTTACTAAAGTTTCGAATATATCAAGGGTAAAATTGAATAAAGTATGTACCAGATTGTTCAATCTTTCACAAGTCCCAGTAGTTTCTATATGGCAATGTTCAATCAAATTTAGTAAATAGATTTAAAAATATAATTTTTTTCGTCGTCATTAAAATTGGATACGTCGGAAGCGTTCGGTAAATTACGATCACTTCCGAAGGTAGAAATGCATTCGAATGTATTCGGAAATATTCGATCACTTCCGAAACTCGGAAAGTGTACAGAATTCGGTAAAATACAAACACTTACGAAATGCAAAAATAGTTTTGAAGATTATTATGTTCAACTTAACATAACTTATCCCTTCTTAACTAAAGTAAACCACCTTGATGTCCCATCATTAATTCCGGGTAGGGATGTCAAAAAAGTATCGGTATCGATAAGTATCGATACCACGTGTCGACTTTTATCGATACTTTAATTTTCGATACTTATCGATAGTATTGAATTAGTCATTTTCAATACTCTTTGACATGCCCCTGATGGTAATCGTACGTTGAGCGACAGGGTCCTCTCCGCTGCTGCGTCGGTTAATTTGAAAATATGGAAATTCAATCATTATACATTATTTCATTACTACATACGTATAAATACATATCAATATTACGGAATGGAATTTTCCACTACTTTTCACTGATATTTATCAAAAAAAAAACGGAGAAATTGGATCACAAAACGGACATTTTTAAATTAACAAACGTATAATTGCCTATTTAGCGGCTTGATTTAACATCAGAAACATTGGGATGATAATATACTGGAATATAACTAACGAGTAATAGATAATTTGAAAATACATTAACAGATGGCGCCAATGTGTATTTTAGATACCAATAAGTATCGATACTTTTCTTCGATACTTGGGTAGAAGATATGCAAACAAACTAACTTAACCCAAATTAATCTAATTTAACCTAAAGTAACAAAACTTAACGTCTATGATATTCCATATTCAAATTTATTCATATTTATTTAATTAATAGAAGTATTGTACAAATATCAAATGACTCCAAGTCTATATCAATTGTTCCAATATTTAGAAGATTTTCGAGGGATGGGGTTGGAAATTTATTTTCGTTTAAGACTTAATGGAAAAACAGGCCTAGAAGAAATACTGTCAATATTTATCTATGTTAGTGTACGGTGGAATTACAGTATATGTAACCCAAATATCAACGCATACGACGACGTCCGATCATGACCGAGGACGTGCGACGTCATCCGTCAACACGAACATCGTCGAGGGTCGCCGATGTTCAATTTCAAACCTCAAGATTTTTTCGGAGAACTTATTGTAACGCTACTAGCGAGGGAACGCGAAATGCGCGTCGTTGTCGATTGGTGATTAGTCCGACAGTCTTAATGATGCACTGTCTTTGTGTAAATGTGAGCTCGAAGGTTATTGGTCGGGTTGGTTGGATTTTTCTCGCCAGTAGTGCCGCGAATATTTAAATTATTAAACTCTTCTAACATCTATTTTATGAGTCTATTTATTTCACGTCAAACTTCTAATGCAGGTATCTGTTTCCTATCATATTGTAACTTTAGCTCATCCCGTGACCGGCCTTGCTAATTCCAAAATCGTATCGCTTGTGGACCATGAATCTTTATGGATTCCTGGAACATTGGGAAGTTATCGGTGACGTTTTATTTCATTCCTTGTGGCATTATATCACACTTTATCGGAGACGGACTCACCCCTCTGAGCTGCAGCGTCTGATTTCCAAACTTCTCTCAATCTCACACTCGTTTTCCGACCTTCTTCGTCAGACAACAAATCTTCAACACTCGCGCTCTGCTCTCATCATTCGTTATTTGTCGTTGCAAATAAAACTTTGTTATCATATCTATACAAGCGTAATTAATTTTCAACCACACGATAATTACATGCCCACATGCATTCCTTTATTTGTGGGACGCCAGTTATTGGTTCTCATCGGGTTCTTGTATCATATAGCCGGTTCAGATTATTAATAACGAAAGATAGCATTAAGAACATAGCATTAAAGAAATGTCGAGAAGTTACAAGTTCAACTGAACATGTCAAGCTTGTATAGCTGATTGACCTGTCTGTAGAGTCATGGACCCGAATGTTTTAACGGTTTTATGCGTCTGTGGTACCTGTGAATTGACAAAGTTGCAGAAAGAACAAAAATTTGCTGACTCTTCTTACCAGCGGAAGTGTAAGTTATTCAAATGAATAAACCCCATAACTTTTTTCAACCTCTGTAGTCGGAATCTACAACAGCCGAAGACTTATGTATCTGTCGCGAACCAATTTCGGTAGCACTTTTATTTGACACGGTGAACGCGCCGAGTCCAAGCATCGATGTAATCACGACTCAATTAAAAAGGGACGTACTCAGTAAACGGCAGCCCTGTTTTGTAGCGCGGTGAACGCGCTGGATCCACATGCACACGAACGTCCTGAACATTCCAGGTCGACAACTACCCGTTGTCTATGTTGTCCCTTAGGAGAAGGTAGAGAAAAAGGTGTAGTTCATTCGGCATTCGGATAACAACTAGTTTATTAAGAGGAAAACTAAAACCTTATAACCAGCGCGTACCGCCCGCAGGCAACCCTTCTCACGGTACCAGCACTTCCTTACATTACAACATATCTCTAGTTGGTGAGGCTGATCCCACCCTCGCACTACATGGACCTGCTTGTGGACACACCCTGTTTCTCTCTCTCTCTCTCTTTCTCTGTGTCTTTCTCTGGGTACCTCCATGCGCACGTCTAGGCGCTCAGATGAAGACGCAAACCACATGGCACACACGCACAAGGACCACCCTCTCTGGGTCTGGCAACTGCCAGACTTCAATCTCTGGGACCGACTGGTGCTCATGGTATTCATTTATTTAATGCATAATGGCCCAAATATTACAAAAGTGTGATGCATTGTTCCACTTTACAACTACTAATGTAGAAAATAACGAAATGGCCTTATCCGTAGCTTGGTGATTGACGCTTCCCATGGGCCATCGGTTCGCAACATATCTGTGGAAACTTCGTTAGAAGCTAAAATTCTCTGTTTAACGCTGGTAACAACGCAGTTTAAATATTTAGCGCCACCTCTCGATGATATGGTGCTACAACAAGAAAACTAAAAGTTCACTCATCCATTCTGGCAACAAAAAATTTGGTTATCATTTTTATAAATGTACCCTTCTCCTATATCGAAAATGAAAAATTTTAGAAAAAATAATAAGGCGGCAACTAACGCCATCTTGTATTGATTTGTTTCATTTCCTTTTTAATTTTACATATTTTCAATAAATAAACAATATGACAGTATGAATAAATAGTGTATACATTCATAACATAATCCACAAAGACATCAAACAAATGTTTACGTAAAACTCTTTGGTATTCCGTTGAACATCAAAATTTTTCGCCCGGATACGCGTGCGGCACGTTGAGGTTATGATAGATCGCATCCGGGCAGGTGGGTCATCCGTAGAAGAACGAGCTATTGGCACCAGCACCTGCGTTCAAACTGCGCGGCATGTCACGTGGCAGGGTGTGACAACCACGCGAATACTCACAGATGGCGCTGGTGGTCGTCGACCGTAAATTGTCCTCCAAAATGACGTCCGAAAATGGTCGAATTGGTATAACAGGTAAATCAAGGTCGATATCAGCGTCCACAACGCTAATATCATCAGCGAAACCATGCGGCAACACAGACCCACTCACATAACCTGAGTTATACTTCCCCGCGCGACGTGCACGCCCTCTCTGAACGAGTAGGTGAACAATAAGCAATGACATGCACAGTAGAATACCAGCACCAATGCTCAGTATTAAATAAAGATAGAATTTCTCTTGATTTTCTAATTTTAAATAGAAAAATACAATAAATAGCAATAAGTAAGCAAACATTTAAATAAACTTACGTGAAACATAAGTATAGGTGTTAATCCATTGAGTAAGGAACCCTATAACTTTATTTCCTTCTTTTATGTTGGACTCGGTGCAGTTGAGATCAAACAGCTCCGATGTATCTTTTTGCAACATTGTTGGAGACGTTGATGATACCTTTATATACACTACACGGGGCATAATTAAGTAATTTCCGATTGAGTAACGTTTAAATTTGTTTAAACACGAACCTTGATCGTTGCCAAGATCAGGTTTGGCATGCGCTGGTGACTTGGGTGTGGGCGACATCTGCATGTCGGTGAACTCAACTACTCTGGCTTCGTATTGTTTATTTAGCACTATTCTAGGGACTTAAATAATTTCCTACTTAGTAATTGGCAAAAAAATAATAGTAGGCTACCTACCGCAGGTATAAATAACTTTGAGATACACTTTTGTTTTTCCTTTACAAGGTTGGCCGAAAACTAGTGGGCTAGCCGCTAGATCGCAGGTGCGTCGCCCATGGCATTGCTGCATTGCTGTTTGGGTTGCATAACTCGAGAAACAATCTGAAAATTTTACGTTATCGTTTTTTAAATTCTATACTAATGCCGGAAATAAAACTTACTTTCTTGAGGCATTTCTTGATCAGATTCAGAAACACATGGTACCCGATCGTTTATGGCACGACCAAAAATGGCAGTAAAAATGGCGATTCTTGAATTTATATTGCAAGTCAGACGCATGCGATCTCCCTGACAGACTAGACGGCTTCTAAATTCGACTAAATTTTATGGACATTATTAAGGGGAAGAAAAAATCGTTTTAAAGTGGTAAAAATACTAACATGGCCGACATTTGTAAGCCACCTCGACGTATTTCCTCTCTCCGGGACATGGATCCCCTTGAAAGATGGTCGAATTGGTCAGGAAGTGACATTCCCCCTTTGTTTGACACATAGCGACGATTATTTGTTGGGCACTAGGCAAAAGACACGTTCCAAGCCTGGGCCCACTTTTGGGTTGCCTATAGTTGCTTTTTGAGGTTGGCTGAGGGCAGACGTGATCTTGGTTGCCTATTCTTCCGTAGCGTGCTAATTCCACAGCTATCCGTGTGCCTTGGGGGCACTTCAGTTGCAGTTGATCGTTGTCACAAGCTGCAGTCTGAAATGTACGCAACGTCCCTGCCAACAGAGCTAAATATTCAACAACATAACCAAAGTTAAACCCAAAAATTGAAACCATGTTAGTAAATCCCATGAAAAAGTGTTATCAACCGTTACCGAAATCAATACATTTTACCAATTTCAGAATGGAAGAAGACATCGATAGAAAGACATGAAAATGAAGAAGAAAAAAAAACATGTTAATGTGAATCTTCCGGTTGAAATAGTTGACACAGTTAAGAAAAATATAAGATATGAACATGCTTAAGTCAAAAAACAAGGAAAAACAAACAATCGAGGCCAATGCCTTTAAAAAATCTTCGTGGGAGTACATACCGTGCCCTCTAGGCACATCCAAAGAAATCTAAGAAGTCGTAAAAATAGGGTATTGCCACATATTGACATTTACGCTTAGGCAACCATGTTGACACGACGTAGTTATTCAAATATATGAAATGAAATGAGTTAAGTTGCAACTCACGACACAAATTAAATTGCTTTTGCAGACGCCCAAACGCATACGAGGAATAATGTGTGACTCGCGTGTGCCCACACGCACACCGGACGGCCCACGATTGTCTAATTATTACCTAATAAGATATCGATGCAAGCGCAGCACCGTTCGTTCGATGACTGCGACCATATGTTCGTCCTAAGCCGCCGAACAACAAATAGGCTGTTGTGAGCATGTTACTTTACGCGCACTGACGGCGACTGTGATTGCTCAATCTTAAGGCACTTGCATTACAAGAGATGAAGGTGATTATAGGTGGAGATGTGAAGATGATGGAGTTTTAATATTCATATGAAGTGTTTTGAAAGATAATTTACCAGCTTTATTATCGTTAGATTTGAGATAAACTAAAGGAAAGAAGGCAAGCCCACGTTGTTAAGATAGATTTAGGTTGAAAAATGTTGAAAGAAAAATGGCTAATTTTGAAATTACAGAGTTATGAATCTTAATAAAAATAAAACTTTAGAAAACTACACTTTTCTTGACCTACAAATGATTTAGCCGTACCCTTAAAAAGGGTAGACAATTAAAATTTAAGAAAATGCAACGATTATTATCAAAGCCTGTCTGAGTAGCCTAATAGGTAGCACCTCGGCGTATCACGGCACCGGAAAATATATGAATTATGAAATTTATGAATTATTATTGTTATTATCATGCATGGGGGTGTGTGAAACGGAAGTGGGGGAATATGTGGGGAAATAACTGGGATGTGGTATTAAGGCTATAGGATGCGTGTGCTAAGCCGAGACTGTTGAATGGTGTGGAAGTGTGGGAATTGTGTGAATAGGAAGCATTAGAGAGAGAACAAACGTGGTTCATCAAAGATATGTTGGGCCTCGAAAGATCCACGCCCAGGTATATTGTAATGCAAGAGATAGGGGGAATGTCTGTTAAATGGGAGTCGGTTAGCAGGGTTGTAAGGTTTGAGGAGAGAGTGAGTAGAATGGAAAGCGGAAGATTGGTGGAGGATATATGGGAATGGTGTGCCAGTAGAGGGGTGAGTGGGAGGAGGGTGGACAGAAGGAAGGACTATGAGCATGTTGGTTTCTCGGAATTAACGGTAGAGGAGATATTGCGGGAAGGGGGACCGTTAACATGGATGGTGCGTGAAAGGGGTCGAGAGGCGAAAGAACAGGTGTGTCAGGAGAATATAAGTAAGAGTTCGTATAACCCCGCGTACAGGCTAATACAGGTCATCGGGCAGCAGCCAAAATATATCACCAAGCAAAGAATGAACGCCGACGACAAACGGGTTATGGCCAAGGCAAGGTGTGGGAGTGAGGAACAAGGCAGAAAGGTGTGGATGGGGAACGAATATATGGAATGTGTGTTTCGTCGAGGTGGGGTAGCTATCGAAGGATGAATGGTTTGGGATGTAAGAGGGGGAAGGTAATGGAGTGGTTGGGAGAGGGAGGGGAGAGTGTCACAATACTGAGGCAAATTGTGAAGGAGAAATGGAAACGAAGGAGAGGGATGACCAAATAGGGAGGGTGGGATGAAATACCACGGATGGCGAAGCATATGTAGAGTCTCCGAAAACCTGAGTATTTTCAAAAATCATCATAGTTGCACATGTACTTTATTTACTTTATTTTGTCTTATTGTTATGGATTAAATTTTTATTTTATTTATTTATTTTATGAAGTCTATTGGCGGTAAAATATAAAATGGTGTAAAAGATGAATGCCAATAAAGGTCCAACTACTATTATTATTATCAAATGTCAACTTTTGTTGAAGAATATCTCTCTTAAATTAATCTAAGAATGCTAGAAATACAATTAAAATGCGATAATAATGAAATTTGATTGCATAATTGACCGAAAATGCTTAATATATTTTATTCTACAATCCATAAACTATAATAAATTCCAATATTCCACATTTCAACCTTGATCCATAGCATTTTTGAAACGTAATAACGAAAATCGACAAAATCGACCAAATAAATAACTTTTAAATCCTAGACTAAAAAAAATCATTCAGGAACGTAACAAAATAAACAAACGCAATCTATTTAGATTTAAACTAAAAAAAATACTAAGTTACTAAAAGTAACTTGTTTATGTCAAAAATTGGCTAGTGGATAAATCTTTAGAAAGATTTAATCGTCTCTAATATATAATAAAATCCAGCCCACCTGGGCAGCACAGTTGGTAGAACTTCGGCTTACCACGCAGTCAGACGGGGTTCGTGTCCCCGAGGTGGGCTTCCACATTTATAATTAATTAATTAATTCACACAAAAATTAACTACACAAAATCCACACCATTAAAATCACACTACAAAATCACAACAATTACAAAATCACCAAATCACCAAAAATCACATCAATCGCATTATGCGCATCTCACTACAAATACAACAAACAAACAAAAAAAAACCACGAGGCAATCTTAACACTCACCAAGGAATCAACACAACACCAAAAATCACCAATAACAACATCACATTATCATGTAAAAATATAAAAAAAAATAAATAGATAAACATGTATCCAGGCTGAAGGACCAGCAACTTCCAGAGAGTAACGAAGAACATTAAAATAATACACAAGCAAAATTAAGAACTTCCAATGAATAATTAAACTAAGTAACGTAGGTTTAATTTCCTTGTAGGAAAATTTGCTAGAATAACACACTTAAAAAAGACTATTCTTGTTTGTAAGCTGAAATCACTTCGCATTTGACAAGTTCATAACCTGAAATTATCCATTATTAAGCAACTTATCCTAAACTATCATTACTGAAATTATGGTGATGAATATTAAATTTGAATTCAAAAAAAATTTCAAAACCAAATTCCAGATTGTTGAAAAAAAAGTAACGAAACTTCCTGTAAATAATGAAGAATTACGAAAATAAATCAAATCTATTTGGATTTAAATTACGCACAAATAACATATACAGAATCAAAATTAGCAGCTTCAAACGAACAGTTGAACTAAATATCGTAATTTAAACTTGTTTATCGGAAAATTTGCTAGAACACTTAAATTGACTGTACTTACTTTCAACCTGAACTGACATCGCATCTGTCACATTCATAACCTCAAATTATCCATTATTAAGGAACTAACTTAACCTAAACCAAAATTACTGGAATTGTTGGTGAAGTATGTTAAATTCGAATCAGAATGACGAAAGTTAGGCAAACCAGCTGCAATTTCAACCTCAATTTCCGAACAATTGAAGAAAAACTACAGAAACTTTCTGTAATAAATGAAAAGTCCTACCGAAAATTACAAAATAAACCAAAACTATTTATATAAGTATTTAATAAATTTAAATATATCGGTTAAAACAAATTAAACATAAATGACTTTTATACAACTTAGTTAGGAACTTCCAACTACTAATAATTGAACAAATTGGCGTTCTTTCAACAAGTTTATGAGAAAATTGGCAATAACTTACCCAAATTCGCAGCACCGTAATGCAGGAAGGCGCAAATTACGGCGACAACTGCAAGAAATCGCATCACGTCGCCGTCCGTTACTCACGCGACCATTCGAGGCGCACGTTCACATCGCGAACAATTTGCACTGCAAAATTGCACGACAACAAACAAACAGGTCGCGTCGGGCACGCACGCTGAAGCGATCGGCAGATGCGTCTCATGTCGTCCTTGGCATTGCGTCGTGCACGCCTGCCGCTGCACAACTGCGACTGGAGAGCATGTGCCAGGTAAGCGGGCAACGTGCAACTTGCCTGCCATCCGACACGCAAATCGAGAGAGATTTGAGGCGGCGCTCAGGATTGATAGGAAGGAAGGGCACCCTACCTCTTCCACTAGGGGAGCCATCAACTTCACTCCTCCGAGAGAGCATCGAAGAGCATCGCCGTTGTGTGTAGGAGTGGCGAAATTTGCGCGACTTGTTTCCAGCGATTTTTCACAGGATATGCACACGTATGTGTGGGGGAGGAAAGGCACATACGCGTCCCGAAATCACTCCACAGTCAACCGGCTGTGAAACGTGTGCAATTGTATCAATGACCGACATCGCTTTCGCACGCAAACGGATGAAGAAAAATGGCGTCGCTTGCGAAAGCAGAGGGTGATTAGATCAAACAAAAGCGCATAATTCTATACAAAGTGTTTGATTAATTTTAATCCTTTAATGCGTTCTAACTGCATATGTTTAAACTTTGCGCAAGAAAGGTGTACTACTACTAATGTTTTAGGAAATTGATTGTGAGTTTTCTCCAACAGAAACGACTCGAAATCAGAAAATGTAATCTGAAACAGACACTTTCATTGAAGTATCGTGACGTGTTGATAACTTCCAAAGATAATGACAAGTACATCTTAACCTAAATAATCATAGCTTATCCATAATTCGTGTTGATGTCTTCAGCATTTTAAAACTGTGAGACGCTAAAATTTATTTATTATTTATTAAACCTTAAGACCATGTTTCCAAAGCTTAGCTTTCAAAAGCTAAGGTCAAGGGGAACCTGATTGGGTTATAGGTCATAGGGGACCAATGAGGGAGCAAGCCTCTTGTGAACTGCGATCCAATTAATGTATTGTTTTGTCCCAAGTGCCTAACACGATAGGTTATTTATAAACCTTAAGAACCCTAGGTTATTTATAAACCTTACAACATCCTTGGGCGCCCGTCCACCGACGTTGATTTGCACGAGCAGTGTCGCGAACCAACTTTGGCAGCCCTTTTGCATGGCGCGGTGCACGCGCCGGGTTCAAGCATCGGTATTAATTGCAACTTAATTAAAAGGGGCCGTTACTGAGTGGCAGCCCTGTTTTGTAGCGCTGTGAACGCCCAGGGCCACATGTAGTCTGGAAGGTACAGGGCGGCAACGACTCGTCGTCTATGTTGTCGCGTAAGGAAAGTTGAAGAACTGAAACCTTGTCAAAATTAGATAGAGCGGGCTGGCCTGACGTAATGCGAATTTCGCGGTTCCGGATAACTTCTAATATGGCGTACACACACACACACACACACACACACACACACACACACACACACACACACACACACACACACATTTCCTTACATTATATATCTAGGTGGTGTCTCTCCGTTCTCAATTAAGGTACCATCCATACCAATAATTTCCAAAGTCCCACCCTCCCCCCACCCCGGCAAGGGAAGCTTCTAACATTAACTACTTTCTAGCTTTCTTCGCTTGGTTCTTGACCACATTCGTGGACACATCGTCGTCACCTTCTCGGCACTCTCGTCAACGGCAATCATTTCCGATTTTAGTTTGGTTGGACTATATCTGGCTAAACACACGTACAAGTTAGGACGCCCTTTCGAGAGATTCAATAAATATCGTGAATGAGTCTTCAAAGAAAAGCGTTTTTGCGTAATTTCCAAAGGCTTGCATAGCGCTGCAGTGACTATGTGATTTAGGATTTCAAGCTGGCTCTTCCTGTCACTTGGCAGCGTTTTGTTTTGTCCTGACTAGTAGTCAATATGCGTCCTCTTGAACCTCGCAGTCCGAGCCGAGATTTAAGGTCAATTCCCCGTCCTGTAAATTTTGTAAATATCCCTCCTGAACAACCGAATTACCTCCTGTCGGAAGGCTGCCTGACTTTGGAAACATTGTGTCTGCGCACACGCGTCTTAACGAAATTAATACCCTGCGTCTTAACGAAATTAATACCCTGCGAGTTGTAAGCTCTATGGGCCTTGTTTAGCGTCTTTACTGAATTAACCCGCACAGTAAGTCCGACACGCCGACAATACTCGGCAAGAACACACAAATAACACAACATGAGATATGTAGGGAGAATGGTGTAAAGAATGCGACTTACTTGTTCGAATGCTGGGTAAAAAAAGTGATTTTCTTTTGAGTTCTCTTGGTGGACGAAGCACACAAAATGCGAGCTTTCAAAGGGTGGGGTAGCCACCCTGGCGCATGCGCCGCTTAAGCGGTGCTGCCAACATAACAATATATTTTAGGGTGCAAAAGTCCCCAACAGCGCCGCCGCCGGTGGCGCGGACACATTGATTAACCTAATTTTCTTTTTAGGTTATAATCCCTTGGTTATTTCCAATTTATTTGAACAAATACATGTTATTAATGAAATGGAATAACATCGTTAAAAGTATATTTTACAATGAGTACGGAATGCTGCTAATTTCTTAGGTGTATGATAAATGTCATACGAGCGAAATATAGGCATTCCATGTGAATTGTGCAAGACCTTTTCCTCGACAATTCTATGTGTCTAGGGTCAAATTTGAAACTATTGCATTTGGTGCTTCCACATTAGTTGCACGTTCTACTTCACTATCGCTATTACTAGCCATTTTATATTGAATATATATGACAATCATAACAAATTAATATAACCTATCTAATGCGGTCCTACCTTTACCTAATTGAACATAATCTAACCAAACGTAATCTTGCCAATTCCCAAACCCAACAGGATTCAATCTAACCAAACCCAACAGAATCAAACTTCACATAACCCAAACAATAAATTAAATGCAACCACAGTCTACATTACATGAAATACATAACACAGTCTAAGATAACCCTATTAAACTAGGCGATGTTAAACTATGATAAGCTCTGAATAACGTCGTTCATATATCTAGAAAACAATATAAAATGGCTAAAACATTCACGATATTGCGAAACGATGACCATCGCCCGGGTAATTAAATGTTAACAATAAACGTTTGTCTTCGCCGCCATTTGATAATTGGCAATTAGCAGAGGCGAAATGACACCGCCGACAGCAATGCGCCGATAAACGTTACAATCGCGCACTTTGCATGTTTATCACCGCGCATTGCTTGTGCTTTATAAATATTTAAGAAGTCAGCCCGCACTTATCAGGCAAACAATTCAGCATGCAATATTTATGACAAACGAGAGTGGCGCGTTCAGTGAGTCAAAAAAAAAAGACCAGGAAAGGAGGAATCGTAGGAATTACAGACAGAGTGGTGTAGCTCTTGACTGCACTTCGTTGTCGTGCCGAACACATCTAACGACAGTGAAATGAAAATTACCAACAAAAAGAAAAATAGTGATTAACAATTTTCAAAACAGTTTTATTTAGTCATGCCGGCGAGCGTGTGGGTCGTCTTCGTGACCGACTCGCTATAAATTATAACAAGACTTGATTGTAGTAATTTGCAAACGGAGCAGGATTTGCAACCCGAGTAAACGTGTGCACCCAGTTTGAGTTGAAAACAGTTGCAATAACCGTGAATTACTTATGATTTGCGCCGTCAAAACAAACAACAACGAAACACAAAGTGATTTTTAAGGGGTGCAAAAATGGTAGATAAAGGAAATGACTTAAATGGTGGCGTTAGTATCGTCGGTACAACAAAGTCCTCGAAGACATCAGAGAGTGAAGCAATGGATGTGGATGGGATGCTTGCACATGTGGGCAACTTTGGACGGTTTCAGATGATACTTATCGCTCTGTTTTCGTTGATTAACACCCTCTCAGCCTTCCATTACTTTGGCCAGACGTTCATCAGTGTGGAACCAGAATACGAATGCATCGTACATCTGGAGGATAAGTTTAATGAGACTATCCTTAGCAGGATATCGCATTATACTGTGGGAAAATGTGATGTCTTGTACAGGAATTCAAGTGGTGGAATTATAATGCAAGAAAAATGCGATCATTGGGAGTATAACAGTAGTTATGGGTTTGTTAGTATTGTTCAGGAGGTGAGAATCTGAAAAAATGAAATTCTGAATACCAAAAGTTACTAATGGAAATTAAAAAGTTACTATTGGAATTTTAATGAGCGGTTTTAACGTTAACTAATTTCTGGTAAAGCATGCTAAGGTTGTGATTCAGTTAACAAGAATCATATTTTGTGTATTGACGACTGAAACCTTTTTAAGTAATCTAACCTTGGAGATATCAGTTCCTTGAACTTATTATATTGCCTAGAATTGATTGAGATAATTGCGTATACGTGGGTAACATTTGATATGACATAATCTGATAGATATGTACATGTTATTATTCAATTTTAAAGTGCTATCCTGACCTAACTTAGGATGACCTGACTTAAACCAAGAGAATCATGGGTTATACATTTTCTTATGGTTAGATTAACCTATTACAGTTACAGTGAAGGCGATCCTTTTTGAAACGTGGGTGAAATTTTCTTTAAAATTTTATATTAGTAGCCCTGAATCGCCAATGCCCCTTCGAATGGGGAGGGACATGGGTAAAATTTGTCCTGACGGGTACTCCCCTTAATGCTACCTAACAATCTTGAGTCAAATCAAACCTGAATAAAGTTAACATATAATTAGCCTAAAATGCAATAACGTCGTGTTATCGAATCTAACATGCATGCTGTAAATCAACAAAAAAGCGCAATCCAAACCCCAATTAATGTCGAAATATTTCCTAGCCTAACCTTATTTTACTCATACTTTTAACCATTCGTATAACCAAAATAATGAACAAAATTTACTTTAACAGGCTTGATTACGTATATTGATGTATCTTGGGTTGCCTAGATTACGTGTCATTTTAGGCAGTATTTCATATAGTAAATTTCAAATTACATCCAATTTTAATCATATCAAACTCAGCATTTCAGGCACTTAGACGTGTGAAATTTAGTCAAATGTTAATTTAATAGATTATCTTTAGATGCAAACATTTCATGGCCACGAAACGTCATCACTGCTTTGTGTCGAAACAAACCGCTCAAGATATTTAGCGTTTTTGTTTCTCTCATACATTAGCCAATTGTTTCTTTTACTGGCCCATAAATAATTGGGGTACAAACGCCAGAGAAACTCAGAAACATTATGATGACCTGTGCTCTGAAACCTGCACACAAACCTTAACCTTAACATATTCTGAGAAGTTGAAATCTCAGGAAATCAATCAGGAAATAATCACGTGACAAGCAACATATATAGTTAACTTCTAACAAATGCCAAGCAAAATGCAACCTATCAAACCCAAACCCATAGCATTACCTAAAATGAACTAATTATAAGAACACATCTACCTGAGTTTATCACAAGTGGACTGTTCATCCTGGGAACTATGGCTTGCCATTTTCTGCCGGAAATCCTGAATAAACCTTAACTATTACTTTGGAGGATGGTGAAGCTTTTAGTGGTGAAGAGGCCGTTTTTTAAGTTTAGCTGTTGTGGGGGTAGATTATTCGAAAGTGGCCGAGTTCTAACAGAGAAAATATAACCTAATTTTTATTGGTAGGTTCGCAATATGAAATAATAAGAGGTTAAAATAGGGCATGATTGTTGTGCGAATGCATGTATATGGACAAAAATTACTTTTAAATAAATTACAACTATGGTAAATTTCACGAAACTATGTCAACTAAACAAGAAATAATCAAGTGATAAGCAACACGTCAAAATGCCTGAATCGATCCAATTCCATAGCATAACCGATAAAAACAAGATGTAACCAATTTAACAACAAGTGACTAGCAATATCTAACCTATCAAACCCAATCATAATATTACCTAAAATGCACTATGAACTCTTATAATTAGAAAGAAATAACAAAGTGGCGTTATTTGCAATTTTTCTAACATAACCTATATTTTTGTACTATCCATTAAATTACACTAAACCAATGCAATTGAGTGCTACAATTTAATGAATAACCAGATAGCATTTTGTGATTCCTTATCTTGAAAACAAACATATAAAATGACCTCACATAACCTAACAACTCGTCTCTTCAGCAAAACACTGATAGTTACGAAGTATAACTAAAGTAACTTAACCAAATTTTCTTAAAAAATGAACAAAACCCAATTATAACATGTTAACAAGGTTAAATCCTTGTTAACATGTTATAATTAGCGGAGTATACAATTTACTTACCAAAAAATATAAAATCTTTAAACAGTTGAACTGGATCTGTGACAACGATTGGAAACCAGCCCTAGGACAAAGCGTCTTCTTCGTTGGCTCCCTAATAGGAAGTCTAGGATTCGGCATACTTGCAGATCGCATCGGCCGCCTGCATGTACTGATAGCAGCAAATGTCTTCGCGTTTATAGGAAACTTCATCACAATTTTCGCTGGTGATGCGATTACCTATGGCTTTGCAAGATTCGTTGCAGGATGTGCAACAGACACGAATTTCGTAATGATGTACATGATAGGTATGACCATATCCTATCCATGGTCATTTAATAAAATTATACTTTATGCTACTTAAAGTGATGGAATACATGAAGCCATCAATGAGGACAGCAGGTTTAAATATCTCCATCGGTGTGTTCTACTGTGTAGCCTCTATGTTGGTACCTTGGCTAGCTGTGCTCGTCCATGACTGGCAGCACTTCCTCTTGGCAATCTCCATCCCACATCTCCTAGTAATTATGTACTATTTCGCAGTACCCGAAAGTGCTCAATGGTTAATCAGCAAAGAACGCTTCGACGATGCGATGTATTGTTTCACGAAGATCGCGAAGACTAACAAACGTCACTTAGACGATAAAATTGGTAACCAACTTCGTTCCTATATGAAGGAACATATCAAGAGTAAAAAGACACATGCTAGCTTCGTTGGATTGATGAAAACTCCAAAGTTGAGGAAGAAGACCTTGATTCTCGTCTTTAAATCGTATGAAGTTGATCTCCTGATGATGTTGAAACACTATATCTGATCTTTCAGGATGGTTCTAAGTCTTTGTTACGATGCAATTGCAAGAAACATTAACGGATTTGGCTATTCCCCGTTTGTGATCTTCAGTGCGACTTCAGCGACGATCTTTCCAGGCTGTGTTGTGATCCTCCTCCTACAGGATCGTATCGGAAGAAAAGCACTGGCATCTTCCTCCCTTTTTATCGGAGGAATATTCATTTCGATGGTGGGGGTACTTCTAACCACAGAAAGTGTAAACAACGCTACGCTCATGCTGATTCTGACTGTAATGGCTCGTTTGAATGTGATTGTTGCGTATAACTCTGGCCACCAGTATGCTTTCGAATTAATCCCAACCGAGGTGCGGGCACAGGGAGTCTCAGTGATTCATGTAGCTGGTTTCGCAGCTGCGTTTTTCTCCCCACAGATCCTATATCTAGGCGGTTGGTGGCGTCCGCTGCCTGAGTTTATCACAGGTGGAATGCTCATCTTGGGAGCTGTGGCTTGCCTTTTTCTTCCCGAGACACTGGATAAAATCTTGCCGGTTACGTTGGAGGATGGCGAAGCTTTTGGTGAAGAAGAGGGCGTTTTTGAGTTTAGCTGTTGTAGGGGTAGATTATCTGAAAGTCGCAGAATTCTCACAGAGAGAATATAACCTTAGTTTTTGTTAGCTGGTTTGCAATAGGAAATAATAGTGGTTAGAATAAACCTCATAGGGCATGATTGTTGTGCAAACGCATACGTATTGATAAAAAATTACTTTTAAATAAATTAAAACTAAGACAAATTTCATAAAACAATACATAGCACTGTGTAAACCAATGTCACACTATCAAATGACCGAAAAGTGTTCATTTAAAGTTATTAACCTTAAATTTACAACATTTAAGATTATTTTACAATAGGTTATAACCTTTTCAGGTTAAACCGCAATCCCGTAAAATAATTATGCCATAAAACACGCGGGCTGCTTTAGATAATCTGAAGAAAGTAGTATATGTTTCGATTTTTCCTTTCTCCACTAGCAACAAAAGTTAATCTAATATAATCTCCATTTTCTTGAAAGGAAACACCTTAAATGATACATCCAGGATGGCCTATCCATGAAGAAGGTTTAGCTAATTTATTATCCGAAAGTCGCGGAGTAATCTCAGAGAGATTATAATCTCAATTGTCTTAAATGCAATAGGAAACAAGAAGTTAGATTAGAACCTCATAAATGCTTGTTGTTTGGGCGCATGGACAAAATTGTTTAAACATATATTAAAGTTTTGGTAAATTCTATTAAAGAATATAAACACTGTGCAAAACAAAAATCACTCTATCAAACGCATTAAAAGTTATTATTAATAAAGTTATTAATCGTAGTTTACAATTTGTTAACCAATTTATTAACCCCGTAATTCATTTAGGTTCCTAACCACGTTGCACTTTCCAAATAATCTGCTAAATGTGAATGTAATAAACATGCCGATTTTTTTCATCATCTACTAACAAGTTCAACAGAATGAACTTAATCATATATAACCTCTTTTTCTTGAGAAAAACCACCCTATTTTGCTGGATGGCGAAGCTTTCGATGAAGAGATCATCTTTAAGTTCAGCTTTTATGGTGGCAGTCTGTCCAAAAGTCGCAGAGTTCTCACGGTCTTCACAGCGAGATTATAACCTTTCTTTACAGATGTTATAGGGGTCACTGCCCCCCAGAGGCTAAGGAGCAAGCAAAACCAAATTATACATCAGTTTTTTTTCTTCGTCCAGCTGTATACTTTCAACTAAACACCTATACCACATTTGGAAACTTAACCTAATATAACCTCACTCCATTCTCGAATGAGTGTCATCATTGGCAACGAATAAATAATTTTGCAAGGCATTTTATTGAAAATAAAAGCGATTTGTAATTAGAATGCGTATGTACATTTTATTTACAACTAATTAGTATCTTCGTTCGCCTCGTGTCGCGTTCGTTTCTCTCATTATTTCTTTTGCTATTTTCTTCTTATTTTGCACGCGCGTCGACGTCATATTCGATCTGATTCCTGACCACGTGGCCGCCAATTAATCAGGAATAACGTTATGGTTTTGCAAGCGCATGCGCTAGCGAATTGTCCCATCATTGTCCCTCTAACTGCTTCACCGCCCGCTAGTTTCTGCGTGTAATGCGTAAAATTATTCGTTAAATAACACTATGAGATAATAACATAAATACAATCTGTCCCATTTTGTTTCTTTTGATTATGACGTGATCCTCTTTCTTTCATTTATGCGTGTCGAGATGACGCGTAACTTACTTAATGTAAAAATGATTAACAGATGAAGAGAAAAAAAAACATGGGGATAAAACGTAAAACTTAAATGAGCAATAGTGTTAACATAAACTATCGATAAACAAGAAGTTTGAGGGGGATTTTGTTAAGTGTGTCTATGTTTCTGGGGGTTTCCATATGAATGGGTGAGTGTTTCAATATGTAGGTGTGAGTAACCATGTGTTTATGTTTGTAAGTGTGTAAGTCTATGGCCTGTTGCCCCCTCTTCGTCTTCTTCTCTTCCCCACTTCCTTCATTCAATCCATTTCCTCTGAATTCCACTTCGTATTCGTTCAGCATCAGCTCACTTGGGATTGAAGTATGCCTGCTGTGGATGCATGGGCGGGCCCGGCCCAGGCCCCATCGGCTGCCCACCGCCCATCGGATTGCGTGTGCCGGTGGCGTACAGCTGCTGTTGGAAGTTGTGGAACTGCTGCGCATAGTTGGGGTCAGCGGTGGTCGGCCCGCCGACAAAGGGCGAACTCTTAAAGCTATTGTTCTGACTCATCGACGGCGGCAGCGGTTGACCGGCGTCAGGCGGGCCGCCGCCCCCGACCCCCATGCCCATACCGCCACCTCCCATGGGACTACCCTTCGGGCCGCCGACAAACATTTGCGCATTGGGTGGAGGACCCGGTTGAAACATCCCATCGGGTGGTCCCCCACCCGGCCCGCCGGGTCCATTCGGTGGCCCGCTGAAACCCATCGGCATCCGCATCATTCCCTGCGGAGGCGGCGGACGCATGGGTCGCATCATCGGCATCATGCCCATATTTGGCGGTCCACCCATCATCGGACCACCACCGTTGCCCATCCCCATCGGTCCCATGGGACCATCCTGCATTGGTCCACCCGGGCCGTCCATGTGCCCACCCATTGGACCATTCGGTCCACACCCGGGAAAGTATGGCATGCCTTGACCGGGACCAGGATGGCCGGGACCTGGGTGACCCGTGCCTGGATGACCTGGTGGCAGTTTACCATCCATGCCGGGCACTACGCCGGGGCCTCCCATGGGATTCGCGTAGCGTTGTAGGAACTCGAGAGATGGCGGGGCGCGTGGGCCCGGGGGTTGACCCCCCACTTGTGATTTGGCGGGCATGTATTGAATTGTATTGGGTGCGTTGGGTTTCACTTGAACGTTGGCGCCGTTATATGGATTCGGACCAGGTGGTCGGCCCATCATCCGTGGCATCGACATACCCACATGATTGCCAAATCCGGGCAGCTTCGGCGAAAGTGATCGAATTGGACCACCAATTGGCGAGCCCGGATGGAAGCCATGCGGTGGACCATGTGGCGGTCCTTGCATTTGCCCCATCATTGGATCCCCCATGTCGGGACCCATTCCATGACACCCACCCATATCCATCATGTGCATCGAGGGCGAGCCAAAGTTCATCATTCCCGGTCCAGGACCACCTTGTCCATTTAGCGAACTCGCTACCGAGTTCGTCAGCTGCTGGCTCATCTGGGCAAGCGACGAGATGGGATCAAAGTGTGATACCTTCGGATTGCTCATCGCATTCGTGCAGTTCGGATTCAATGGCACATTGTCGTTTCGGCCGCAGCCGTAGTTAGGGCCCATGTCCATCGGGGGTTTGCCCACGCTCCCCGGTCCACCGGGACCACCACCCGACGGGGACACATTGACAAAACCGCCCGCCATCTTGTTACCCGGCGAGGGACTGGGACCGGGGAATCTAGGAACATCCATCATGTGCGGCGAAGGCGTCGGGAACATGTCATTTTTAATTGGATCCCCAAGAGGAGGACCTGACGTCTGAGGACTTAAACCTGGACCGGTACCACTTAACCTATTTGGTTTATCTGGAACCACAAAAGATGTTACAAATAATTGTCTTGCAAAAACCTTGTATTATGAGCGTTCATTTACGCTAAATATTTGAGCGGAATGAAAATAGATAATTTCAACTTACCACTTCCAGAAGGTGTATGGGGACTTGGTACAGAAAACCGACAACCATCTGAGGGTGTACCTGGATAACGCGGCCCCATATCCAGCGACGTGGGCGTGTTGGGACCACTGAGTCGATTATGCGCCATGTCGTTGCTACCGGGGAAACCACTATCCATAGTTGTTGGCAAGACGCTAAAAACGATCAAACAATTACTTTAAAAAAAACCCTTCACTCCACAGAACAGCCGAAAACTTACGGTGGGGAAATCATGTTACCATCTTTGTTCAGACTGGTATTGGGCTGCTTCTGTATGATTAGTTCCTGCCCTTCGAATGCGTTCAAATATTGGATTTGCTGCGGCGAGGGGACGGGCATCAGATTTGGTTCCTTCGGCTGCATACTGTTAGGACCGCCACTCGTTGGCACTGCCATCTGTTTCTGTTGGGCTGCCATCGATTGCAATGTTCTCCCAAACAATCCATCTAGCGAAACATATATATTGGATTTACAAATAAAGTGAAGAACATGATGATCCTAACAAATACATTATCCAACATTATTTAATAATTGCTTAAATTAATGAAATTATTAGACAATATACGACATAACAATAGATGGCGGTGAAATCGTCCATCATCGGTGAGGCGATGATCCCCGAAAGATTGATAATTATCTACCTGAAGTACGATACCTATCTAAGTATCGAATTGAAGTATCGATACTTATCTACGTAACTGAAATATCGATACTAAAACCATACTAAAAAGAATAAAAGTATTGCGTACCTGACGAAGGATTTGTGTCGGCACTACTGGTATTCACACTCGGTGATAGATGAGAGGAGATAGGTGTTCCCGGATTGCTATGATTCGGCCGCGACGGCGAGTCTTGCGAGGTGGGGCTCTGCCCCGTCGTACTCACATGTCGCTGAAGGCCAAATGGCCGGCCTGCATCCGCCGGCGAGTTGAGCGCCGAAGAGGCGCGGGACGGCGACGGCAGCGACAGATTCGACGTAGGATTATTCGGCGACGCCGGATTAGGGCTCTGAAGCGCTATGGGCACGCTCGCCGACCGCGGTGTCTGATGATACGGCGGCGGTGGACCTTGCAGTCGTGGACCAGGCGCACCCGGTGGTCCCGTCCGCGGTCCCGGCTTATACGCCATCTTCTGCCAATCCATCGGCGGTCCAGGAAGATCCAGTCCATCCGGCGGCCCACCAGGTCCATGCGCAGCGGACACGGGCGGTTGTTGTGGCGGCCCCTGCGTCGGCGGCACCCCCTGTGGATTTCCAGGTGCTGGTGCGCCACCAATACCACCGCCGGCAGATGGGGGACCGCCGACGACACCACCAGGCCCCTCCGAACACAGCATCTCGTGCAACTTGCGAATCGTCGCTAGTTGCTCCTCGCGATGCTGCCGCTGCTGCGGCGTGAGGTTCTCGTCAGGCACTTTGACGCCCTGCAGCGAGGGCTGCACGCTACACGCGTCCATATCATCGCCGAGACCATTATTCTCGCCGTCCTTTGCCTCCCACGGTAGATCACCATCGCCCAGACCGATATCGTCCAGCGGATCGCCGCTGAGAAAGTCCAACCCGCCACTTGTGGGTGGCATACCCACCCCACTCGTCGGCGTCGTCTGCTTCACCGGCGGTACCACCGGTGGGCTTCGCACACATTTACTCTTCGCCGCGCCACCTAGAGGCGCCGTGGGCCATTGTGCATGCCCCTGGCGGTGAAACTGCGCCATTTTCAGCGGATTCTTCTCGAGGTACTTCTTTGTGCCCGGCTGCGAGCAATGAAAGGCTATAATCGACGGGAACCGGCCCTGGAGCACTTCATCAGCGCCTGTATTCGCCAACACTGTCGAAAACACAAAGATCTGGCTCTGTTGCTGCATATACTGCACCTCCATACTGCTCGGCTGCTTCGTAATCACATTACTCGGCAGCGATTGCATACCTTCAGGTGGTGCACCGCTCACCAGCGCACCGAACGCGTCCGTCGACAAACCTTCAGCATCCAGCTCGTCTTTAACAGCCGTCGCTTGCGGCACCGTTGTCGTCGTATCATCGTCGTGCTGCTCCGTCTTCACCACACCTTCATGTAGTGACCCCATGTTTGTCGAGCCGATAATACTACCATTCTTCGTGATAGCACTCGGCTGTCGTACGCCAATCTCCTTCTTGATACCAGAGGCGGCTCCTCCGCCGCCAACGTCCTCCTCCTTCTTTACGCCAACACCGCCTTCCTTCTCGGAGCCACCCGGCTCCTCCTTGACGCTGCCATCGGCGCCCTTCTCGTGCTTTTCCTTGATCATCGCTACCGACTGCTAAAAACCCAACCAACCAACCCACACCACAGGCACCAATGTCCCCTACGCCACCTGCATAGATAGGCGAGTCGAAACGCTGCTGCACGCGCGCGTGTATCACATATGCGCATGCAATGTTTTTATTTGCATGCCTCGAACGCGCACCGTATTTATTTTCATCGTTGTTGTTTGTGTGTTGTGGGTTATGGGGGGCTCAAGCGAGCGTAAAGGGCCCACTGCTCGCACCACCACGACGGCGTCGCTCTCGCACAACACGCACTCACCGATGCTTGCACATCACGTCGCGAATCCTACTTGCCCTCAGCTGCGATTATTTCACGTATTTTTGTTACAAAAATCGCACGGATCACTCACGGAATGCCAAACTGTCGTTTTCCACAATCCACACGCGTTGCTACCAACTTTTCTAGGGATTTTTCATTTGTATCCAGCAACTATTCACATGTTGCCAGTTTTACAAACATCTTTAAAGTTTATTTCAATTTTAAAAACTTCATAAAATCTTATTTCTTTATAAAGTTACATTAAAAACTGTGAAAACATTAATAACTTTTGCTTATCAAATTCCAAATATTGTTTCTATGATTAGTAAGGCCTTGTAAAATTTGGATTATACCTTCAAATCGTTTTAAAACTTAAAATAAACATATTTATATCCATTAGCAAACATATTTAGCTTTTACATTTTAAGAAAACTAATATTTCATATTTAAAAAAACGCTGATAACGCTTTAAAAAATAAATTGTTGCAAAACATGACAACACTGTAGCCACCATGTTGAAATTAAAACGTCACGTGACCTCGGTTTTTAATGGCGGACGCTTGGCTAAACCTCCAAGAAAAAAGGCCAAACAACGCTGGAAAATCAGCCTTTTGTGAAGTGAAAGCATCACCTGCGGAGTGTTAGTGCCCAAAAATATAAGGGTCGTGTGAAATTACGCATGGGACGTGAGAATGTGGGGCTTCGAATAAAACGCGCGATCCATGTAACCTCACTTTGTGTTGTTGTGGGGTGATAGCCGTCGGTGAACGTCGAGTGTGCGCGCGCGATTTTTGTTTTTGTTATTGTTTGCTGCCCAGCGCCCGCCGGCGACGTTGTCCGTCAAGGAAACGCACCATTCGACTGGTGGGTATGCGCTGAGGGCGCGTGCGATGGGCGACGTGGTAGCAGCGACGACGACGACCGCGACGCCGAAAAACGATGGCGGCGCGAAGGACAAGCTCTTCGATCCGACGGTGGAGATGCTCGTGAACGACTTCGACGACGAGCGCACACTTGAGGAAGAGGAGGCACTCGCTGCCGGCGAAGCAGAGGATCCTAACGCTGAGTTATCCAGTTTGCAAAAGGTGAACAAATTTTTACATTCCTGAAATTCCTAAAGTTAAAAGTGAAAAATATATCTTTAAATGTTTTTCAGGAGAGTAATATGCCTTTAGAAGAATTATTAGCTTTATACGGCTATAATAACGAGAACAATCAAGAAAGTGAGATAACAGCCGAGGAGGAAATGGACAACGAACAGAACGGTACTGAAGGTGAAGCCGTCGAAGATGAGCCTATGATTGACGAGGTGGAGCCCGAGCAGGAAGCTGAATGCCCTTCGGAAGCTACTGAACCTGCTTCTAACCTGCATACACTCTACGAGACCATTCCAGAGAATGACCAGGATGCATCTAGATTACTTAGATGTAAGTATGGCTTTATTTCATTTTTTTTAATTCCGAAAGAGCCAGAAATTGCACAGTTAACTTTTGTTAACTACTTTGATAAAGGGGGAAGCACATTTACCGTGTAAAAAATATATTGTGTTGAAATAGTTTTCAATTATTCCCTGAAATGTGCTAACTCGCATATTCACAACTATATATTCAAGAAAAACCTTTTACCCTTTATAGGGTCGGTTTGAGTTGCGAATATATAGTGCTCTTAAATTAAATTTGCAAAACTTTAATGCTTTTCTCGAAACACCATATTTTATATAAACGATTGAGAAAATTCTACCGAACTGATTTGGCTGAATTATAGCTAATTTTAAAAGTAATTCCTCTTGAATATGACGTCAATTCTTTTTAATAAATATTTTCGTATTTTTGAATCGAAACTAATCTACTCGCTCTTGAATGCGAGCCGAATTTAGGCCATATATAGCTCAGAAACTCTTAGTCCTATTTTACATATTGTTTGTTTGAAGTGTGCTAATTGTTTCAACTTAAGACATTGGCTATTTTTGATTTGTTCTTTTTAATTTAACCCTTTGAATTTTTTCTTCTAATTTTTGTGGTCGGGATTGTCTCGGTT
Source organism: Mimaenictus wilsoni (assembly GCA_027575185.1). Classification (NCBI taxonomy): domain Eukaryota; kingdom Metazoa; phylum Arthropoda; class Insecta; order Coleoptera; family Staphylinidae; genus Mimaenictus; species Mimaenictus wilsoni. The sequence continues at coordinate 21,805 of JAODAC010075278.1, read as the reverse complement.
GCCTATTACTAATAATAATAAAACAATAAACCTAATGCGAAATCATGTTCCGGCAAAGCAATCCAAAATTTGTTTTACATAAACTTGGATATGCCGCATTACAATTAGAGGCAACAGGAGGCAAATTCTTAGTGTGCAACCAGCCCAAAAATTACATATTTACTGGCCCTCTGATGAAAAAGATTGCTCACCTGTATAGAATGACATTTCATAAATATCTAGGTGGAACATTCAATGAAGTTGTTTATGAATGTCGTAACTTCCTATATGTTCCCCTCAATTAAATGTTCTCTCAAATATAGTAACTTCTAATCAATAAATATTTAATTTCTGTCGTGTGATCAAAAATTCTTTGGGACGTATTTTGTTGTAAAAAATACACTTTAAATGTATAATTGTTGAAAAACATGCAATGTTAACTTTATCGTGAAAATGCGAGGGTTATACATTCGTTGTTGACGCGGATATTGCATTTTGTTTGAACTTGAAAATTGCATTTTGTTTGAACTTTAGTTTTCAAGGTTTACTTGATATTTCGTGTTTGATAATATTTCGGCACAACATTAAAATATGCTTAATTCCTTTAACATGTATTTTATGTAGCTTAATTTCATAAAGTAAAAAATGTTGATACTAGTAATGTGCTTAGGTAATATAATGATTTAGTTCTCTCTTATTTCTCTACGAATCGTCGAAAGTTTGCAACCAGTGGTACTGGAATATTAGTATTTAGAAAAGACTCATAATACAAAATATATAACGTCAATATTTAGAATACTTGTTTTTTAGATCATAAAGTAATTTTAAGTATCTTATGTTTAATACTTCTCCCCTCCTTTGCATTGAGTTGACATCTCTTATAATTTAATCTATGACTCGAGCCGTTTAAAGAGGGTCTCAAAAAAGGATCAAAATCAGTAACCAATTACTATTATTGTTAACAACAAAGAAAAAAAAAGAATCAAGACTGGATAATAATTATGAATGGAATAAACCATCAAATTTTCAGTTATCAATTTGAAAAACATAGTTTTGAGAAATCCTCTTTTAAAAATATGTTCAATACCTTTATTATAACTTAGGCATTTCTTGGAATTTTTATTTGAAATTTGCATCAGACCTCAGAAGTTTTGGGAGCCTGATAGGGGTATATGCCCGTTAAATTGTTGGTTAATCAAAATTTTGTTAATATCCATTTCCTCTTCAGCTGTATCCAGAGTAAGTGAAGAAGAAGAAGAGGACTACGACTACAGCCCCGACGAAGATGAGTGGCGAAAGGTTAATAAGGTTAACTTAACTTTTTTCACTCACATTATCATTGAATTCTCCCATGTTCATTGTGAGACTTCTTCTGTGCCACTTATTAAGAATCTAATTTTTCTTTTTGTTGCTTTTTAGACGATTATGGTAGGTAGTGATTATCAGGCCCAGATACCAGAGGGTTTGTGTCATTATGACGACGCGCTGCCGTATGAGAACGACGATAAACTGCTGTGGGATCCGAATACGATTCCGGACCCGGAAATCGAGGCGTACCTGAAGAAGGCGTGGTGCTCCAGTCGGCCGTCGACGCTGCCGATGGGTGCACAGCTGCGCGATGACGAGCAGGCGTTGTATCTGCTGCAGCAGTGTGGGCACAACATGGAGGAGGCGTTGCGCCGCATTGGTATTGCTGTTATACCCGCACCGGACACGATGAGCTCGTGGTCGGAAGAAGAGTGTAGGAATTTCGAGGCTGGTGTGCGGTCTTACGGAAAGAATTTCCATCAAATTCAACAACATAAAGTAAGTTTAGCTTTTATTCAGTACATAGTTTTGTTAGGATTTTTTGTGCGGTTTAACTTCTTGTTAGGTTACGTTTAGTTTCGATAATGTGATGTTAAAGTTTGGCTATGTTAGATTAGGGTGATTTAGTTAGCTTGGTTATGTTTCATTATAAATATTTGGGCAAGTTTTAGGTTAGAGAAAATTAGATTTAGATTAGGTAGAATTAGATTATTGCGGATTACGTTAGATTATATAATGGGCCGTTAATATTAGTCAGGACAGGTTAAGTGCAATATGTCGGAGGTAGATTAGATGTAACCGCAAAATAAATTGTGGTTACTGTGAAACTAGCTGAAGTGTAGTTCCTATAAGACAAGGACGACTGATGTCACTATTAGACTTGCCAATTTTAGATGAAGTTAAGTTATTTCCATGGGTAAAGTATATTAAAAGTATCGAAATGTGGTATCTAAAATAGTTGGAGTATTGAACTGAAGTATCGATATTTCATCAGATAGTTTCTATACATTTTTGACACCTTTAATTCTGACTAGGGTATGATACGAGGTGGCCGGCACGGCATAGTCAACATGTTCAAGTATAAACAATATTACATTGCCCTAAAAAAAAATTAGAACTTTCCTTAGGTAACTAAATATCGTAATGTAAGATTTACAAGGAGAGGACACAGTTGAGCCCTCTTGGATTTGAACGGAATTTGGCAGATGCTAGTAAGCCTGGAAACTAATTATACTGAAGCGAGACGATGCGACTCTCAAGCGTTGTCCCTAAAAAGGGCTTTGAAAATGTTATATATCTTACATTCCTTGCGCATATATTTATTTGTCGCAGTTGGTAGGAATGCATTTCCGAATGCTATAAGTCCGGTTTGGTGTAGGTTCAAGTCTGGTTCAGTTTTTTTGTCATTTGTTAGAATTAGTATTATAATTCTGTTTGCATCGCCACACGTTTTTCCCACTCGTCTGATCACAACTGAGTTGACTTCCGTAATATATCTCTTAACGGCACGTACATCACACTTCGATATTTATCTGAAATAATGTGACAAAACATAAAATAACAAATGAAAAAAAAGGACTTAACAACCTGAACAGAATATACAGAGCTATAAAGCGCACTTCTACGAATTGCAAATCCAGAAGACTCAACTGTGTCCTCTCTTTGTTAGTGAAATAAGTTGTTGGTAAGCACCGCATAAGCTTAAGGAAGGTTCGATTCACGTTTATTCGGCAATATTTTATCGGTTTTTTTTTGTTAAAAAATATGAAATATTATTAAAGTGTTTTTAAAAATAATTTCTTTAAATTTAGTGTTTGTCTTAATGTTTAACTATTTTTAACCTTCGTTGAAGGTACGAACACGTTCAGTAGGTGAACTAGTACAGTTCTACTACCTCTGGAAGAAATCGGAACGTCACGACATTTTCGCCAACAAATCACGCCTGGAAAAGAAGAAATACACACTCCATCCGGGCCTCACGGACTTTATGGACCGCTTCCTCGAGGATCAGGATGGCCGTGATCGCAGTTCGTCGCCGAACGTGCAGTGCAATCCGACTGGTGGCGATGGGGGAGGCAAGAAGGCGGCGTCCTCGCTGACGGCGGCAATTACGGTGGCGGCGACGACGGCGCCTGCGACTCCCACGCCAGTTGTGCTGGCCGACAGCGGCGCCAAGCCTCTCGCCGAAGCTTAATTGTTATTAATTTATTGTTAATATAAATAGAAAGATATATATTTTTATAACAATATCCCTAGGATGATGAACAAGCGAGGCTCGGCGTGAGGAGGCAGTGTTGTTCCGATGGAATTGATTGACAGTATTTCGAGATGGACAGGAATGCAGGACGCTCCACCGCGGTATGTGGGTTGAATGAAGACGTTTCCTTTGAAAGGCAGTTTGTTTGGACATTTGATAAAAACAGACAAGTGTTTGTGTCGTTCGCAGAGAACGATTCGTACTTTGTATACATACGTGAAATACGTTTTAAAAACTTATTTTAATTACATTCAGATAAGGAGACGAACATGTGTAAATTGATGCGTTGGACGCTTTCTTGACTCTCGCAATTTCGCAAAAATGAAGACAAAAAAATACAAAATTTGAACATATTAAACTATCTTTTAAATAAATTTAAAGTTTTCTGTTATTGTCCTTGATCCGCCATTTTCATTTTTTCTTTAAAATTGGACCCCGCTTATCCGATATTGCGGATAATCCAAACAGTGAATAAATTTGACCTGTCAAATTTTCAAGTAGTATTGAAACTTGTGTGTATTGAAGCTTATGTGGTACCTGAAAGGCCGATAGCGCCTTCATTAGGTGCTCTTCAAAGTATTTTTGTAGGTTTTCAGGGCTGTGTGCAATTTTTTAACATTTAAAATGTGACAACTATAGGAAAGTTTCGTGAAGCTCAATATCACGTGTGTAAATGTTCATAGGCAAGATTTATCGAAACTTATGGAAATATCGAACTACATTAGTGGTAGATTTTAGGGACAGTAGTGGACAATATTGCGAAATTGTAAATAGATTGACAATCGCTATAGTAGAATATTAGATATATATGAGTTTACTAGATTTTTTTTTGGTATCGGTGGCATGAGAAATATTTTTTATGCTATTAATTGCCTCAGAACGTTTTTTGAGAGTATTATAAAGTTGATTAGGGAAAGGTTTTATAAAACATGCAGTGGTACATTGCTAAAATTTTGACTTCAACTTGTCCCCTATTCAAATACTAATTTGAAGAAGTTGTAAAGTTTGAAGCGTCAAAATTGCCGTGTTAACAATTTAAAATTGGATAAAAAGTAGTCTACAGGACAAACTTGTGTCAACTTTGACAAAATTCACGTTAAATCTCACTGAATTGTTTACAAACTCATAAAATCTTATAAACAACAAAAGAGAACCTAGGTTAGGTTAAGTTAATGATTTAAGATTTTAAGATGATGATAAAGAGACATAATAAAACAGCCTTAAAATGGTATTTGACAAGATAAAGTCGATTAAAAGCCGTTATTTTCAGGACAAATTTGACAAAATTTGCTATAAACCACCTTAAATCGATTTAACACGCTTAATAAACTCTTCATTACTTAATTTAACGTCCACATTTGACATTAAAGCCTGTGCACTTTTCAAATAACAATGAGGTTGGTAACCCATGAAAACTTAAAAACAACAAAATATAACCTAGGTTTGGTTTAGGTAATAAAATTAATGTTTTAAGTTATAAAACAGCCTAAAACTGGTCTTTAACACAATAAAATTCGATTAAATGATAGTTTTTAAGGATTCACCTTTTCAATCTGTTCCTAACTTGTGGAATTAGAATTAAATATTAAATTGAACGTTGAATAGCTATACTCCAAGGTCGTTTACAGAAATATATCCTCAATAGTTGAATAAAGAGGGGTACGAAATCCAAAGAAATGCCAATCAAAAAGAGGGTATTTTCATAGATTTCCTCTGACTTATTTTGTTATATTTTGGAATTATGTTAAGTTAATTCTAAGGGAAGGTATGTCTGTCTTTCGCCCTGCAGAGGCAATATGTATGGTTTATACATACAATACACAGAAAGGGTTTTTAAATTGCTTATTGACTGTTAGTCTATAGATTAGGTTAGAATTATGATGATTTGACTCCAACCCCAAAAGACCTAACTAACCTCAAAGAACCTTTAACATTTGCGCACATTATTAACCTTTATACGATATAAAGTGCAGTATGAGCTTTTTGAAACCCATTGGTTTAGATCCGTTGCACTATGCAGATTTGTTGAGTTTTCAATTGGAATATAGAAGTTTTCTTATAGTAGGAAATACAAATAAATAAAATTTACCTCAAATATGTGACGTTTGGAACATTAGCTTAGTTGGCTTCGTAATCAACGCTGATGGAAACCAGCTGATTTCCGTATATAAACCTCGGCGTCCTTGTCGAATCCTTCAGCGGCGTACGTCGGCGTGCACGAAATGTGTGTATGGTGTGTATTTTTACGCATCCCACTCACGACGACACCGACGCGCACGAGCCGCCATGTTGATTGCCTCGACCTCGTCCCCGCCGTGTGGCCACATCAATTTGGCGCACGCTCAACGTACAAGCCACAAAATTCGTGTAATCTTCGCCTATTTTTAGGATTATGCGCGGTATGTCAATCTCTGCGTCAACTAACGAGCAGCACCATTTGTCTTCCTCCAACTTCCTGTTTCGATCAACTATGCACAACTAATTCAACCGTACTCACTTTGATATAACCTTAATCAAGAGGTTCATTAATAAATTTAACCTCTAAACTTGGCAGTTTGACCTATACACTCTTCAAACATAATTTTAAAAGATTATTATCATATATAAACTTGAAACAACTGAAATATTGTGTTAACACTGATTTGAGTTGTTAGAACAATTTAGAAATGGCCTTTAAGAAATAAAATTGATCCAAAAAGCATTTGTTTATAAGAAAAACGGGCGGAATTTGAGAAAATTCGCCTTCATTACAAAATTTAACCTCTAAATGTAACCTCTACACTATGGAAAAAGTAATATGAAGAGCCTATAAATTCGTTTAAACTTAAAAACGTCAATTATGTTGTCTCAACAATTATTTGAATCGATTGAAACATTCTGAAAACGGTAAATGTTTACAGGACAAACATACCAAATTTGACAAAATTTTCTTTAAAGCTCCCTATTATTATCATTAAGCACGCTTAAGAAGACATTCATTACCAATTTTAACCAAATATGACAATATAACCTGTACACTAATGAAATATTAAATTAAGAGGATCTAAACTTGTTTAAGGTAAATTATGAGTTGATAAAACGTATAAGCAGGTAATTAACGAAATAAAATTTGTCCAATTTTAGTAGTGGTAGTAATTTTAGTAGTGGTGTGCAGGTCAAACATGACTAATGTGAAAAAAAATGCTTTAAATCTCCCTGAAACACTCAATAAGACATTCACTCTTAGAATTAACATATAAATTTGAAAACAACCTGTTCACTATTATAATACTAGTTCGGAGAGGTAATGCACTCGCATTAACTTAAAAACTAAAAGAATGTGTCTTATCAATTATATCAGTTGACAGAACAGCCTTAAAATGGTATTTAACAACATAAAATTGGGTAAAAAGCTGTTATATTTAATATTTCTGAATCTATTTGGCACGATTAATAAAGCCTTTATTACAGAATTTAACGACTAAATTTGAGATTATAGTTTGTACATTATTTACATACCATTATGAAGTTATAAACTCATAAATTTGGAAAGAACAAAGAATATTACTTTGTAGTTGGTCAAATTTAGCAAAACTATTTATATCTCACTAAATCTAAATAACACGTTTAGTAAAGCCAAATTCAAGATTTTTGCTTGTTAAATGACGGCGTCAAAACCCCCCTTAAAATAAAAAATAATAAAAATGCTCTGATAAAATTGATTTGAATATTTTATATAACCGTAAAATACAAATCGACCAAGAAAATCAATTGGTTTCGCCAAATTTAAGGATAAAAGTTCAAATTTAGTCGTTTACACTCTAAAAACATATTAGGAGGTACTAAACTTATCTAAACTTAGAAAAGTATTATGTTAACTCTGAATTGTCTTCTTAAAACGGCCTTGAAAATTGTTTACAATTATAATTAATACAATTGGATAAAAGAGTTTTTCGATAAACCTCCGAAATTTAACAAAACCTATTATTGTAGCTTCATCAAATTATGCAGTTAAATTCATTTATTACGGTTAACCTGACATAATTTAACCTCTAATCATATTAATTATGCCTTAAAGGATGTCAAAACTCATTTTAAACAAATAATAATAAAAATGCTGTGATAAAATTGATTGTATAGTGGATAACGTGATATAATCAATAAATAAACGATAAACCATATGATTCAGATAACAACAATGGCTTTAGACAAATTTAAGGTTAACTGGCACTAATTTAGTATGTAACTCGTGAAACAAATCCGAAAAAATTTAACCTCCAAATATAACAGGTACATTCATCAAAAATATACCGCTATTAAGTATTTAAATAATAATAATTTGGTAAAAACTACTTCGCAGGATAAAATCAGACAAATTTGACAATAAATCCCTTTTGAAACCTTCCAAACTGAAGGCAAACGAAATGTATTTGTATAAATAGACAAAAAATAATAAGAATAACAACAACAAATTCTGAGCAGAATAAAGAAGAACGTTTCTTTATTTTTTATTATGTGTTTTTTTTTGTTTCGTTATCATGTTTCATGTTCCATCATATTTATTTCCTATTGTATGCAAGTCTAATACTGATTAAACGTACAAAAATCGAAGGATCATAGTTCGTTTTCTCATTTTTTTTTTGTTTTCAATTTCATTAAGTTCTTTTTTCATGTAAGTTTCCTTTTTTGCATCATCATATTATAATTTAACATTAATTCATCTTTATTTAAGTCATTCATAGCGTGTGTATGGTTGTGTGTGTGTTTTTTGTGTGTGGTAGTCATTTCAGTTTTGCTTAGTAGTTTTACACAGAATTCAGTTTTCTTTCAGATTTCAGCTGTAGTTTTAGTTCGTTTTTTTTTGGTCGAAAAATCAGAGGGGATTCATATCCAGGTTAGCCATGTTAAGTTTCCTTTTGTTGCAATTTGTAAAACTAGAGCGAGAGTATTTCGTTAATTCGTAATTAATTTAAACAACAATCGATCATCCGTAACATGTAGAATATAATAGGAATCAATTAAATTCGCACTAGTAGAAACGTAATAATCATAATAATCATAATAAGTAAATATAAATTTGCTAATATAATATTCGTCCGCGAATGTCCTCACAATAGTACGACACAATATACAATGTATAATAAAATCGCTTGTATTTCCTTGTTGCCGTTTAAGTTACTGTTTGTTTTTTCCATAATCTTCTTCATTTGTTTGTTTCTTTTTTACTGTGTTTTCCTTCGTGGGCGGGGGGTTTTGGCGCGGTGAACGAGAGAAAAGGGGTGGAGCTATAGAGGGAGGGTGTGGCGTTTGGGCGTGGTTTCAAGATGGGCGGGCGGAGAGAACACGTTTGCGTATATATGCTATTGGATATCACCACTGAACCCCCACACAAATAAAAAACACAAAAATCACAATGATATAGGCGCCCGAAGAGAGTTTATATTACATTATGTACTTCGTTAGTTTATTTATAAGTAATTATAATACGTATTTTGTTCACAAATGTTCACTTTTATCTCCATCGTCTTCATCGTCATCGTAAAAACGAGTGTACTTTACAGAATCATCGTGTGCGTGTGTTTGTTTTGTTTGTGTGTGTGTATGTGTGTGTGTGCGATTTTAGAGAAAATTCGGGGTGAAGGGGAGGAGTTGCGTTGAGGCTGCACGTCGATTGGCCAGAAATGGGGATGGGGAGGGACTTAGGGCGGAAGGGCGGAACGGACCGTATTGCTGCGCCAATGAAACAAGCTGAACGCTGTGTTTCGTGTAATTGACTCGTCTCCGCGTTTGTTTTATGATATGTGTTGTTAGGTGGAGGGATTTAGAGCAGATGCGGAGGAGTTGAGTCTGTCAAATTTTATTTTTTGTTACAAATTAAGCTGTCTAGCATGATCAATAAAAGCACCAACAAAGAATTCCATTATACGCGTGATGATAACATTGTTGTGATATAACGTGTATCATCTGTGGTACCAACGGTGGTTTTCATCGGACGTCCCTTTAAGATTCAGGAACACATGTACCATAAGTGGTACACGTTGTTAGATTTTTTAAAACTTGAATACTATTCATGTGTGTTTGAAATTCACCTTCATATCTACTAAATGTGGTGTAGCTTGTTAGAAGTTTTCGGAGGCTTGTGTACCAATCATGGTACACATCTCTTTCGGAATCAGATTGATGTGAACCAAAAGTGTAAACCACCATTGGGCTGGTATCAGATTCAGACAAAGAAGTATCGGTAATTCAGCGTCGTTTGAAGTTTTGATGCGTACGACCAGTGGTACTCGTCTCTGTAAACCTTAGATGCAAATTTAATTGTTAATCACGTCCTCAGATTATTAAGGACCATTTTGACCACGTATGATACACGTCATATAACTGAAGAAACTAATATGTACCATTTTTGGTATACGTTTCACATATAACCATGATAATCATGAAAAAAAAAACGGAAATAACAAAATTAGATTGATTTTGGAATAATCATGATATGTGATAGGTGGAGTCAAAGAGGGCTGGATGGGAGGAGCGAAAAATGTCTGTATATTTTGGCATGTGATTGGTGGGTATACGGATGTTCCGTGTACGAATAGAACGACGAACGCAGGCACACACAATGTAATTGTTCGTTAACAGACACACGTTTTGCTTTCCTCTTTTTTCATATTATAATTTTTTTTCCTCATTGCACATGCGCGTGGCGCTCTGAGCACTAGTAGCATTCACACAGTTAATTAAAACCCCACTGAAACACACACGCAGAGACGCACACTTATACGCTGAGACACATTCTGAGATCCGAATGTTTCTTAAGTTTATTCTTCATTTTCCCTCCGAAAACATTTCTTGTGTGGCATCCATGTTGTTCTGCGTTTCCAAACAATTTTTGATAATGCACCAGACTCTCCCTAGCCTAACAACGATCAGAGATAGAGTTCTTTTTGTTTTTGTTTGAATTGGTAAAGAGAAAATATGAATGTTCATTTTTTGTATGTTGTTCTTGTTGTTGGTTTTGGTTGGTATCCATTGCGTGAGTCGCGCGTGACGTGGCGAGACGAGAAATCGAGAGAAAAATATTATCACCGTTTACCCTGTGCAAGTCTCCCGTGACCCCTCGTGACACGCACGGACTTGCCCCATTTTGTTTAGTTGTGGCGCACTCAGCGTTTGTTTCTTTTGTCTCCTGGATGCAGAAGTCGGTAACAGGTACACACAGCAAAAATAGTAGAAGTGAGGGGGAGGAGCCTAGGCGTTTTGTTTCGTTTCCGTAGGTTTAAGGGGGGAGGGGCGACAATCAGAATCCGCCCAGATAAGGTGGATAACCGGGTGGGGGATGCGCCGGTTGGGGATAGCCATAGTAGGGGTAGTTGGGGCTGGGTACGTGAAGACCAGCGGCGGCAGCGTGATGGTGCGCCGCATACGCTGATTGGGCGTACGGTGAGGGAAGTTGAGGGTAACCGCCCACTAGTGGTACCGGCTCGTATGGAGGCGCACTCCACGTGGGCGTTGGGTAAAGTGGGTAGGCGGACGTAGGCGTTGGGGTCGACGAATAGTTGTACGCCGCGGCTGCCGCTGGTGAGACTGTCCCACGATGGTAGCTACCAAACTGTGCGTTGTACTCACTACCTCCGCCATGCTCTGAAGGCAGCCCTAAGGGAGGTGGTTCACCTTCGGTAATGCTTGGTATCTGATCGACCAGCGACTCAAGACCAGAGAGTGACTTCGTCGCCATATCCTGGGGTTGACGTGGCGATGGATAATGCTGGCCGTTGTGTTGCTGTGTCTGCGGAGGCGGCTGTTGTTGCTGTGGGTCCATCCCACCACCACCTCCCGCATGCGGGTAAGGGTGGTACTGCTGGTGATAGTGGTGCTGCGTGTGCTGCTGATGTCCATGTTCGCTGTGCGTCGACGGCGCTGGACTATCATTGCTTCCACCCCCGCCACCTAACCGGCACTCCGCCTCTTCGGTCATACTCGTGGGCGGGTCAAAGTCGGGTGGGCCGAGACTGGGCGAGGCCGGCGAGCCCAACTGTTCCGAGCTGATCGCTGCGCTGATCTCCGAGCTGAGGTCCGAATGGGTGAAGGGCTGTGAATGAGGGCGTGGTGATTGGCTGAAGGGCGGTGCCGGCCGGGGGCTCGCCGTGTTGTAACCGGTCGGCCGTGGTGATTGGCAGTATGACGCGGGCGGATGCTGCGGTGGATAGAGATTGCTAGCACTGTTTGGAGGTGTGAGCGCTGGCGTCATATGGTAGAAGCTGTTCGGAGATTGGATTGGCGATGGGCTGGAGAAGCACTTCGATAGCCCCATCCCCGACACATCGGCTCCACCTCCAGGCACCACTGTCGTTGCTGACGGCACACCCATGTCCATCACATGCTGTGGTCCACCACCCATACTCTCCTCTACCTTTACTTTCTTAGGCCTGCCACGTTTCTTCTTAGGAAAATCACAGTTGTTTGCATTCGTCGCGGGGTTTGTTTTTCGCGGTGTTGGGGTTTTTGTCGGTCCCTCTTCACCACCCTCGAGTTTAATCTTCTTGGGCCGGCCACGCTTCTTCTTACAGGGGATTGGAACGCCGTCCTCTGTTTTAATATCCGTTAGACCATCCCCAAACGTATCTGTTTTAGGCTCCGCTTCGTAGCACGACTTCACCCGAGGTTCACTAAACACCAGCTCCGATTCGTCGATCTGACTCACCATACCATTTAGATAATCTCGAAATTTCTTCAGGGCTGCGTAGAAGGGTACCTTATCCGCAGCACGTGGTAATTGTGCACATCTTGCACTTGACGATGGCATCACCCACATATGCTGCACACAATCAAATTTATTTTAACCTCTAACCTCCAAAAAACCTAAGTAAAAATAACCTACCGTGTTGGTACCATCAATCACATCTGGTTGCCTGCCAAATTTGAAGTCCTTTTTCCCGGAGAACACCTCATAGATCAGTTTGCCATTGAACACAGCAATCTTCGGTTTGAATTTCCGGAGTTTGTCCAACAAAATCTGACTTCCCTCTTTGATCTCCTTTCGTGTGAGGTCCGCACTGCCTTTGGTCGCTCGTGCCACCATATTGGTAAATCCAATTCCCACCTGCAGCAGTTTGTAGTCCTCGTCAGCGCACATTTGCTGGGGTGTCAATCCTGAAAGGTAAAGACACTTCCAGAAGTGATTGCCGGGGCCTGCGTAGTGATGACCTTTGTACGCAGCGAACAATCCCGGATTAATCCCAATCTGTAAAAGGTTACCGTGTTAACAAAAGTAATGGTGCCCGAATGAAAAAAGCAAATGTAGATTGAAACATACGATTATAATATCCAAATTGGGCGTAATATGATCGGGCAACGTGCGTTTGGACACCTCCTCTTCCGGCATGCCGTTGAACCGGTCGTGCTTCTTCCGTTCTTTGACAGGTCGAGGAATACCACCATTCATGGCTGCCGCTGCTACATCCGGATTGAATTCACCACTGCAAAATTACAACATACTCATATATTTATATCCACATTTCCATGTTCCTCAAAATTAACTAGTAATAACATTTTGTTCCAAACCATATTAATACATTTAGAAACTTTAGAAAATTACATTTAATGATATAACACATAATATATGTTATATTGAATTTGGCAATTTAGTGTGAAGTTTGAATTATATATTTGAGAGCAAATACTTAGTCATGATTTTTCCGAACTCATTCACACAACTACTATCATACCGAATTTTTTGAACGACCCCAGACTAGCTAGCATTGACGTATCAAAGAAGAACATGTAATCATTTAGCACAATTAATGAACTTACAAAGAAACTAATTAATTGAAATTGATTTAACGGGGAAAAGAGAAAATTTGAAGTCCCCGACCGGGTTTGAACCGGCGACCTTTGGCATATCGGCCCAATGCGCTACCAGCTGCGCTACGGAGACCCCGGGTACGCGACCTGGTACTTCCAATTAACTCTTTCCTTTTTGCCACGTTGTCTTGGCTGATTTTGAGAATATATGTTATATTGAATTTGGCAATTTAGTGTGAAGTTTGAATTTACATATTTGAGAGTAAGCACTTACTAATGATTTTTCCTAACTCCTTCACACAACTACTCACTAATTGTAAGTACTTGCTCTCAAATGTATAATTCAAACTTCACACTAAATTGTCAAATTCAATATAACATATATTCTCAAAGTCAGCCAAGACATCGCGGCAAAAAGGAGAGAGTTAATTCGAAGTAGTACCAGGTTCTCGGCGTCTCCGCGGCTCAGTTGGTAGGGCGTTGGGCCGGTATCCCAGAGGGCGCCGGTTCAAACCCGGTCGGGGGGCTTCAAAGTTTCTCTTTCCCTGTTAAATTTCAATTTCCATTAATTATTTTCTTTGTAGATCCATTAATTGTGCTAAATGATTACATGTTCTTCTTTGATATGTCAATGCTAGCTAGTCTGGGGTCGTTCAAACAATTCGGTATGATAGTAGTTGTGTGAATGAGTTAAGAAACATCATTACCAAGTACTTGCTCTCAAATATATAAAGCACAATGTTATATGAAACATTTTATTTCTATATTTTATACAAATGTGCAAAAAGAACAAAAGATATTATTGTTTTTCATTCAACTAATAAATTTCAACTTTTTGCCTCAACTACTCCACCATCAAACCTCAATAAATTGATCAGATTTATATTGCAATGAAGGAAATTAACTAAAAATTAACTTTCCATAGATTAGTATAGATGCGATAATAATAATTATGTTTAAACGCCAATAAACAACGAAAAATTATTTTGCAAAACATTAACACACGAATATATTTCAACTTCTTGCTTCTAATTTTTGTAATACTTTGAAAAATGTAATCAAAAGAAGTGCATAATACAAAAAATGTAGTCTTCTTTCCGTTAATGTGCAATAATATTATAAATATCTATAACATAACGTATATATTTCGATATTTATGACCAAAAACTTAAAATGGCTTTAACTTTACTATTAATTAAGATATTTCCTGTGTGAACACAGCAACAGCAACATCAAAGACAACATAAATATAATAATGAAATATTAACTTTTAAAATATCGAATAAATTGGTAAATCGATTTATCCTTTTTGTCAAACATAGTGATTAACATTCCATTTGTTTATTGAGATAATTCACATTTATTAGTTGATCAATTATTATTATTCGTTTAATCGTTTAATATGTACAATAATAATTATTAATGATAATAGGTTTCCTCTATTGTGTAAATATGAATCTCCAATTTAATTTTATATACTATTCCAGTATGTTTTCATAATAAGCTAAATTGAACTTTTTTCAATAGATATAATAGGTGAAAGGTTGTAGGGGACCAGTGAGGGAGCAAGCCTCTTGTGAACTGCAACCAAATTGATCTAATGTTCTGCCCCTAAGATATATAATCAACCCATCATATTTTTAATGCTCACATGTTAAAATTACCAGCTCAAACACTTGTTTCGATGTGACAGTCTTCCCAAAATGGTTTCCAAAACTATTTTTATCCTAGAATCCATTATTTCCAGATTTATTTGATGAAATGATGTATTAAATAAACTAAATTTTATATTCTATCAATGAAAGTCGCAGAAAATACAAGTTTTGCGATTGTACACTCGTGGAAGATGTCAATTTCGAAACCATCAAATTTTTTTATTCGCCTTTGTTTGACGAATAACTATGATTTTGTCACCTAGAACTTTACTAAAGATGACACCAAAAGTATTCGTAAATCTTCTCAGTCTCTTGAGGAAAACTATTAATTTTTTATTGCGTTGTGAAATCAGACAAATATCATTAAAATGTTTTCGGGGCATAAAATTTGCCAAAAACCGGTGTAATATCAAGAATTTGTTGGAAATTGAAAATGGAAATGAAAAGTGTGCATTTATTGAGACGTGAAACTTGCGACGTTTTATGAGGAATATGTGGCGGCTTTTAACCGAAAACTGCCAAGCAGCACCTAGAACGTTATAATATAGTCATAAATAAAAGACTACCTCAAATATAGTTTTAAATATAAATCTTCACGTTTACATTTTTTTATAAATAAGCATCCATCAACAAACGTATATCATGCTTATTATCCTATAAAACAGGAATAATATCAAAACTACGAAACTTGGGGGCCACGTTAAAGCAATTCACAAAATAGCGATCGAAAAAGTTGCCTAACCCACAAAATAGCATATAAAACATACGTTTAATTAACAAAAATTATTCACAACCCCCGTTTATTGTGCTTTATTATTCCTAAAAACGTACGAATAACACTAAAATGAAATGAACTACGTAGAAATATTCACAAAATGACAGTCGAAAAACGTACCAAACTTACAAGATGGCTCAAATATAACACAAAATGGGCACCACCAAAGTTTATAACTTTAATGAATTCCATTTGAATAAAGGAATTTCATGCATCAGTGCACTATGCATGAAATTCCTCAAATAATTTTATAAAACATATCTGAACATAGTATATTGTACGTTCTTTCAATAAATACCCCTTAAGCAAATGTGAATTGTGATTATTATCCTTTAAAACATAGGAATAACATTAAAAACATCGCACTATTCACAAATTTGTTGGCGCACAAGGCACCAGTCACAGAATGGATCAAAAATGACAGAAAAGGAGCAACACCAAAGTTTACAACTTCGAATGCACTGATAAACCATAAAATTCCTCGAATTATTTAGAAAACATACCCTTTAATAGAGCAAAGTGTATCTTCATTCAACTATTATCTACAACCAAACGTTTATTGTGCTTATTGTCCTTTAAAACGTTGGAATAACACTAAAACCACAAAATTTGGGAACCACGTACAATTATTCATAAAATAACCGTCGAAAAAGGCACCAAACTCACAAAATAACTGGAAAATGACACAGAATGATCATCACCAAAGTTGGGAACTTTAAATGAACAGATAAACCTTGAAATTCCTCAGATAATTTTATAAAACATACTGGAACATAGAGTATATGGTATCCTCTTTCAACAAATATCCACAACAAAATTTTTATTGGGTTTATCATTCTTGAAAACATTGGAATAAGACTGAAACGACGAAACTTGGTAACTACGTAAATCGAATCACAAAATAGCCGGCGAAAAAAGGCGATAAACTCACAAAATCGCACGAAAACGATACAAAACGAGCACCACCTTAGTCTCTAACTTTAAATAAACCCAATAAACCTTGAAATTCCTAAAATTATTTATAACATATACCTAATAATAGAAGAAATTGTATCATTATTGAAGAAATGTTTATAACAAAAAGTTTATTGTGCTTATATTAGAGTAACACTAATAACGATAAAACTAGGGTGCCTGAAAAAAAAACTATAACAAAATGTTCATAGGTAAAAGGCGCCAAAGTCATAAATTAAATATTAATGACACAAAATAAGCACCACCGAAGTTTATAACTTCAAATACATTGATAAACCTGCAATGATTAACCTAGAAATTCGTCATATATGAAAATATAAAAAATATCCTCTTACAACAAATATCCATAATCAAATATTTATTGTGATTGTCCTCTAAAACGTCGGAATTGCCAGGAAAGGATGAAACCTAGGAACTACGAAAACGTAAAGAAAATTGTATCCTCTTCAACAAATATCCATATCCATATCCGTAACCAAACGTTTACTGTACTTATTATTGTTTAAAACGTAGGTATAACTCCAAAACGACAAAATTTGTGAAGCACTAAAAAAACTATTCTCAAAATGGCCCTCAAAAACGGCACCCAAGTCATAAGATGACACAATAGGTCACAACCAAAGTTTGAAACTCTTAATTGCCCTAATAAACCTAGAAATTAAAATAATTTTATAAAACATACCTTATAATAGAGAAAGGTGTATTCTCATTCAACAAATAACCGTAACTAATCGTCTATCGTGCTTATTATCCTTTAAAATGTAGAAATAACTGCAGACAGATGAAACTTAAGAACCATGTAAAACTATTCACAAAATGGCCGTCGAAAAAAAGGCGCCAAAATCACAAGATAGCACAAAAAGGGCACCACCAAAGCTTAAAACTTTTAAATGCACTAATAAAACTACGAATTTGGACGCCAAAGTCACAAAATACTACAAAAAACACTGTCGAAGTTTAAAACATTTCAAATGCACTAAGAAACCTAGAAATGCCTGAAATAATTATATAAAACATATCTTACAATAGAGCCAGGTGTATCATCATCCAACAAATATTCATAACTAAACATATATCGTGCTTATTATCCTTTAAAATGTAGAAATAACTCCAAACAGATGAAACTTAAGAACCATGTAAACCTATTCACAAAATGGCCGTCGAAAAAAAGACGCCAAAATCACAAGATAGCACAAAAAGGGCACCACCAAAGCTTAAAACTTTTAAATGCACTAATAAAACTACGAATTTGGACGCCAAAGTCACAAAATACCACAAAAAATACTAACTGTCAAAGTTTAAAACATTACAAATGCACTAAGAAACCTAGAAATGCCTTAAATAATTATATAAAACATACCTTATAATAGAGCCAGGTGTATCATCATCCAACAAATATTCATAACTAAACATATATCGGGCTTATTATCCTTTAAAATGTAGAAATAATGCCAAACAGATGAAACTTAAGAACCATGTAAAACTATTCACAAAATGGCCGTCGAAAAAAAGGCGCCAAACTCACAAAATGGCACTAAATGACACAAAATGGGCACCACCACAGCAGCAGTGAAAAAAAATGAACGTGCAAACGTGACGCACGCCGCTGAATTATCTCAATAGGTCGTGCATAATCACCGGCGGCGCACAGATTGATAACAGAACGCAAACACGCGCACATACTCGCGCAACAACAACAAAAAAAAAACCACGCGAGTCGCGACGACGCATAATTGCACATTACACACTTGCGAATACAAAAGAGGCGCGCAAAAAGAGCCCGACGACGATGTTAGGTAGGTAGGTAGGCAGTGCCCGCGGATACGTAAGCAACAGGTGAATTAATTTAAATATTTAATGTCGGCGAGACGGACGTGTGCGCGCGTTCCGCGAAACAAAGTTGTGCATCGTCGAGACACTCGCGAAACTCTCGCGCCAGCCGCCGCGCTGCCACCACCACCACCACCACCACTACCGCCAAAGTCGCCGCCGACGACGACGACTTGCCGCCCCCGAAAACTTTTTAAAGGGGGTTAAATTCTTTATCGTTTGTTTTCATCATAAATATTTATGACGCACGCGGGCCCGAAAGTTTTCAGAGTGCGGCGCCGCCTCCATTCCCGCTTCCGCCAGTGCCGCCACGCCGTCGGCGTCGATTCATGTATGTTGGTATGTGAGCGAGTGGAAACGGTGGCGGCGGCTCGGCGTTTTGTAGGCAGGCGGACAAAGAACGCGAGCACCCCGCGGAACGCATTAAATATCGCCGCGTACGAACAAGTTTCAATTTTACGACCTAGAAAACTCGGCGAAAACTCCACGAATACTCTCACACCGACCGCCCCCCGCCTCCGAAACAAGTGTAACAAGTGTTTGTTTTCCAATTTTTTATGGGCGTATTATGAGATTCCAACCAACTTTTTAGAGGTTAGATTCCTCAACGTTATAAGTGATTTTCAGTCTTGATGAATGGAATTTAACGTTAACTTTTTTTTAACTCGTATAACTTTCACACTTAAATCAATCTCTGTCTGCCTTGAATTGGAAAACCCTATATTTCGGGAATTAAACCAATTTTAGCAGTGTAATTTTAGAGCGCAATGTGACCTCGACTTTTGACTAGAAACTTTAATACGTCATATGTTTGCTTGGATTGCTGTACTGTAGATTCTCGACGATATTTAGTGACTTTCATGGTTTGATGAATGAAATTTAACCTCAACTATTATTAATCTCTTATAACTTACACACTTAATTCACTAACTTAATGGCTTGAAGTGGAAATCCCTATATCTCTAGAATTAAAACAATTTTAGCAGTGTTAAACTATTTTGGAAAGACGTCAAACATTTTCAAAGTTTGATGAGAATAGACCCTATTTTTCTGTATTTTCTGTATTCTGTATGAAATGTAACCTCAACTTAATATGCTTACTTTTCCTGAGAAAAACGTGTAAATTGAAAATAAAAAATTTTCAAGTCAAAACCGTGTAAATCGAAAAGCTTGCAGAAAATACCCAATTTTGCTATTTAACCGTTGTGATTTTTTTCAATATTTTCAGGTATACACAGAAATAAAAATAAAATGCATTGACAGGTAAAAATATGTAATATATTACGGAAACACTGTTTTTTTTTTTCAATTTAATTACAAAACATTAAATAGAAGAACAAGAAATAAAACCAAAGGTGTTCTATTATCCTTCATCACTGTCAGAAATTACTCGCATTCTTTTTTTCGGAATCGAATGGTTCGAAATTCACTTTCATCACTCGAAGTTATTTGTGCCGATTCGATGTTTAAAGCAGAAATATTTACATTACGAGAGATGGTAATAAAATCGGTTGTTAACAATTGCTTCGAATTTTTTTGTAAGATCTTTGTAAACGTCTTCAAATTGAGCCAAGAAGCGATTTATGTCACGTTGGAATCGTAAAGCTCTTTCAACGTTTGTGTCATTTTGTATAAAATGATTACCCAGTTTTCTTCCGAATGCGAGTCCTGCGCGGATGACTTTACCAGTGAATGTTACTGGGACTAATTCTTATTTGGAAAACCGTGTAAAAGCGAAAACGTGTAAAACAAGTACCGTGTAAATCGGGGGATAGGTGTACTGTAGATTCTAGATGGTATTTAGTGACTGTCATTATGATGAATGAAATTTAACCTCAACCTTATTAATCTCTTCTATATCACTAAATTAGTGGCTTGTAGTGGGAAAAACCTATATTTCTTGAATTAAAGTAAATTTAGCAGTGTTCAACTATTTTAGAAAGTCGTCAAACATTTTATAAGAAGCTCAAGAAGACAGAAAAATAGGATCTATTACTATTTTTCTGTCTTCTTGAGCGAAATGTAAAATCATCTTTTAACTAGTTGTACTGCTGTACTGTAGATTCTAGATGATATTTACTGACATTCATTTTAATGATTGAAATTTACCCTCGACCTTATTAAACTTGCACACTTAATTCACTAAATTATTGACTTGAACTGGAAAAACCGATATTTCTTGAATTAAAGTAATTTTAATATTTTATTCAAAAGACGATAAACATTAGAGGAGAGATTAGAGGAGAATAGATCCTATTTTTCAGCCTTCTTAAAGGAAATGTAATCTCAACGTTTGACTAAACACTTTAATACTTAAAATGTTTGCTTAGATTTCTGCACTGTAGATTCTAAACGATATTTAGTAACTCTCATAGTTTGATGAATGAAATTTAACCTCAACTTTATTAATCTCTTATAACTTGCGCACTTAATTCACTATATTACTGCCTTGAATTGGAAAATCATACATTTCTTAACTTAAGGCAATTTTAATAGTGTATTCAACTATCTTACAATTAGAAAATCGATAAACATTGTTGAGGTTAGATGATAGTAGATCTTATGATGATAGATAGTAGAGAATTTTTCTGTCTTCTTGAGCGAAATGTAATCTCAACTTTTGACTAGTAACTTTAAGACTTAATATGCTTGTTTACAATTACTTACTATATTAATGAATTGAATTAGACAAAGCTATATTTAATGAATTAAAGCAATTTTAGCAGTGTGTTAAACTATTTTTTGCAAAATATATTAGAGGTTAATAAATTAGAAGAAATATTTTAGAGGTTAAACGAGAGCAAACCCGAATAACTGTCTTCTTGAACGAAATTTAACCTCCATTTTTACCAGTATCGTTAATACAGAATATGCTTGCTATGACTGCAGTACAAACAGTACAAGGGCTAGATGTCAGAACATATTCTGTTTTGTGGTGTCCATGGTTTGATAAGTGAAATTTAACGTCTTATAACTTATACACTGAATTCACTGTATTAGTTCCATGACTTGGAAAATCCTACATTTAATGAATTGAATCTATATGTAATGAATTAAGGCAATTTTAGCAGTGTGTTAAACTATTTCACAAAATATATAAGAGGTTAATATGTTAGAAGAAATATTTTAGAGGTTAAACGAGAGCAAACCCGAAAAACTGTCTTCTTGTACGAAATTTAACCTCAATTTTTACCAGTATCGTTAATACAGAATATGCTTGCTATGACTGCAGTACAAACAGTACAA
>JAODAC010075167.1:0-46972 GCA_027575185.1 Mimaenictus wilsoni | reverse complement strand
TATATTATATAAATTTATCTATCTCAATTCATTATTCAAATAAGTACTTTCATGAAGCAACCGCATATTCTGAAATTATGCTACCTAGTGTACAATTTGTGTATTGCACGCAAATATTAAGAAAGATTTCAAATTAATTTGAAAATAGGCAGTTTAAGGAGTGTACGGGCAATGGTCAAGAGCTGAAAGCCAGGTATACAGCCTATTCAGTGAGAGGAGGAGGGGGTTTGTTCAGCTAAAGAAGAATCGGAGAAGAGAAGAGGCTGGTACGCAAGAGAAGGGTTATTTTCTTACGATTAGACTTATTCGGTGTAATTAGTGCCATAAGGGTCTAATACTATGGATTAGAAGAAGAGTTCATTTTGGTCTACATCCGCCGAGTTTCGATCTCGGGACCTTGTGATCAGCACTCTTTTGATGTTAATATGTTTTAAATGGATGAAAAGAATGTAAATTGATTAACTAAATGCCAACAAAAGTTTATATATAATAGTTTATATGCAATTTTTTGCCCAATTCAGATAGTAACAAATCCAACACAATTATGTTGTATAAAGCAACTTGTTATCATGGTTATACTGCATGAAATCCGAAAATACCGTGCAATAAGTTTCTATCCGTCAATAATCTTGAAATTTAGTGTAAGTAATCAGAATTCCACATGAATAGTCCTACGAAATTATTTAGAATGTATGTACTTTAAAATCAATACCAGAAAAATTTATATCCTTACGGCGTATTGAGTTAACTCGTATATATTAAACTAAATTAAATATGTTAGAAACTTCGAAATTACGCGTTTATATCATTATATTACCATGTTACTTACAATTAGTAAAAAACTCACGAGAATGTATATCAAACTAACAACGTTGATAAACATTAAAAATATTGACAAATATGTGACAAGGTTAACTGATTCTTTAAAATTCAGTACTTGGTGTGACCGGAGCCTTTAAGTATACAACAACTGTGACTAATTATGCACGATAACGACGTATTCACTACAATATGAAGCGAAATATTTGTGCATCGCGTTATCATTATTTTAATGACTGATTGTGAATTAAAAGACTGTCCTTGAATATTGCAGTTTCGTCGTGAATCAAGCCTAAAAATACGTGACGCACATTTGTGTGAGTCGCATCCGAATCCATCGCTGGGGTTATTTATATTTTTGCTTTGGGATTATACAAACGATCCACATATAACTAATTCTTTTTTATAGTTTTTTTTACATCAATTTGAAGTTACACAGCCCACCATCTCTATTTGTAGTAGGAACCAATGTCTAATTGTTTAGTGTAAATTTTCATAGATTAATACTCTAACTTGTTTGGTTAAGGTCCTACTTAACAATGATGTAGGACACAATACGAACGTCTACATTTTCTTATCGAATTTTAATTACATAATATAATTTCAAATACAATCGATAGTCGTTAATGAAGCGGTTGCCAAAGTGCTGCGCCCCCGTTTTTATATATTTATTGTTACTCCCCTCAACAATCAATTTTCACCACATTTCAATTTTCATGTGAATTTAATTTCATGAATATTCACCGTATCACGTGACATTGTAATTTATTTAATGGACTACAAAATAATATATCATATTAAGTATTAATGTATACCAAATATTAAATTATGAATTAATGTTTAACGAATAGTAATAATAATATAAGAACTGGAGGGTAGGCGAGACGCACTATTCCTATGTGACCACAACAAAAAAGGAGAGAAAAAACTCGTTCTATAGAGCGCGGACCTTACGGTGCAAACAAGGGACCCCATCCCGTTGGAGGCGTGGGTCCGTTTATACGGAAGACGATCCCGACCTTAGGACGTGGGTCAAATGATATTAAATAAGGATTCGTTTTCACGAATGTCGAAAGCGCTTCGCGGTCCCCCAACATACCGCTTTGAAAACCAATGTTTTATAGGGTTTTCGAAAGACTTGGTAAATATGAAAACACATCTACTTACTGCACAATCGCATGTTTGAAGATGGATATGATAGGGTAAATAATGTAAATAAACGATTATAAAAGAAATCTGTATTCTAAATATTCATACACTACATTCTTTGAATGAAAAATCAAAATGTTAAATAAATAAACATCTATCTCTCTATTTATTCTTATCTTTAACTTTAGAAGCAGGCGCGCTTGGATTCGTCCCCTTATAGAACTCTTTTAGCAACTGCATAGCTTCGTCGGCGCGAAAACCACCCTTTACGATAGTGGTGCACGACTGTTGCATTTTAGCAACATCGAAGACGGTCTGCCCGCCGAAGCGATTATTTCTGCAGCCAAATACCACCAGCTCGACGCCGAGATCATATAACGCTGCCGCGCACATAATGCACGGCTCCACGGTGACATAGACGCTCAACCTCTTCATCACTTCACGTACGTCCAAGTTTCGCTCCATGCAGTGCGTATTCACCTGCGCGATGCATATCATCTCAGCGTGTCGCGTCGCATTGCGCGTCTCATTCACATCATTGCGCCCAAGGGCGATTACCTCGCCATCGTAGACGAAGATGCAGCCGACGGGAACCTCTTGCGCCGCCAGTGCTTTGTAGGCGTATTTAAATGCTAAGTCGAGGAATTTTTGTTCGTTTTGTGTCAAATTAGAGCTATCTGGGATATCACTCGTTGCCATTGCACTTGTTTGTTATTCTTCTTCGCGTAATAGATAGGATCAGAAAGAAAAATGTATTCTCGCAGATAAAACCATGGCGTAAACTTAATAGAGCTGCATTAACATAAGTTCTTACATAGGTAGGAAGGGTTTTTGTGTTCGAAGTACTCGAAGGAAGAGAAAATGTCGATTAAAATATCAAGGAGATTACTTGGTGAAGAACTGGATGACACCAATGTCACGCAGTACGCCCGGTGCTTTATCTACCCAGTTCTGGTTATTCTTTGCCATCGGACTCGGGTGAGGTAGACGCACGACGCGGGTGCCTAGCGGATTGTTGTTCCGCAGGCAGCTTAACACTCTCTGTTCAGCGTAGGAACCAATGGCAATGATGATCTCGGACTTTAGCAGCTGGATTATTGAGTAGAGGGCACGATCACAATGTTCCTCCAGGTTTTTCTTAAATTGTCCCTGAAAATATATGGCAAAAACATACTGTTTGTATAAATGTCGACTAAATAAAGAACAATTACTGGTTTTGTTTGATTGCAATCATTGTTAAATATTTAAAGTGTTACTCTATGTTTACATCTATAAATAACCGATACGTGGTTATTTTTGTAAACAAGATGTGTAGAATTTCAACACATTGAATGTTTTCGTAGTACTGTCTCAATTTCTACTGTATTGAGAATTTGCATAGTTCAATCTAGTTTAATTGTAAAAAAAATTGAATATTCAATAATGCAAAGATTTTCAGATTTTTTTAAATATTTGGATGCATTATTCTATGTTTCATAAAACACTACAGGGTGGCGTAAAAGAAATGTCATAACTTGAATTTACTGCCAAATTTGCAGATGTCTCTAAATTTGCACACTAATTCAATTGAACTTAAGAATAAACTTAACCAAATAAGAGCTAACTTCACCTAAATATCGAATTGCACAATCTCTCATGTTTCAAATGTTAATTATTTGCTCTAACTTAATATTGGCATTTGGAGTATGTATAACCAAGCAAGCAATAGTTCAAGATGGACAAATAAATATTGAAAGATATTTAAAGTCATTCATCACGAATTGCATTGATTAAAAGAGTACCTCCGACCGAGATTTTTCGTTTACCAAGAAATAATAATTTGTAAGTTTTGTATATATTGCCTTAACAGGAACATTCGCAGTTTGAGTATCGTGGTGTACGCGTTACGCGAAAAATCCCGTTAACTCAAATTATTACTATAAAATGTCGGTAAATTCAGTGTCGGGCAACTAGGATAATCTCCTTGTTAATACATCTTTACCAAAAACTATAACAAAAAATAGGTTATCATTTCGTATGAAGCTGCTAGTTAGAATTCCCGTAACAAACTGCTGTCTAACGTGTCAATCATAGCATATACGGTTAATAGAACATACAAAGATTTAATACATACGAAGCAACAAAGAAACCAAAACGAAAAAATATATACGAGCATATATTCGAAATAAAACGTTATAAGACAATACCCGGAGATCTGACGGTGTGATATTCTTTCCCTTCTCATCGAAAAATGCAAGTGGACAATAGTTGTGAATGTACGAGTAACGAAAGAAGTTCTCGGCACTGCCGCAGAGATCTCTGAAGACCGTCCACAACCGCTTGCCGCTGATTTCCTGACGATGGTACTCGAAACCAACGACTTTCTTATTCGGACATTGAACAGACGGTTGCCCGATGGGCATGTCGATGTTAAACCACTCCTTGCATACATCGGTGTTGCCGAACGGTATGCCCGTCTGGCACATACCGTGCGGACCTGGATTCATACCCAATAACAGGACACGCTTCTCTACGTTACAGTATTTTCTGACGAAAGCCGCGTGCGAATTGTACGCGTACTCCACCGGATTGTACACGTAGCTGACGGGATGCTGGTACTGCAAGGACGTCAGATTCATGTTCAGCGTCTGCTCGATCTGCAGGAAGCTTTCGCTGGTCGGTATCGACCGCTGAAGCGGCATCATCGGCACGCTCCGCGGCGATGGCACTTGCATTTGTGGCACTGGTACCTGTGGCACTGTGACGGGTGGCACTGGTGGCATAGCAACCTGACCTGGGGGAATATACCCAGGCGGAATTGGGAAGAAACGTGATATGCCTACATCGTACGAGAGGCCATTATCGTACGGCGGCATGTATGGATAGTAAAAATTGGAAAACGACGATGGCGGTTTCGGATAGTTCTGCTGGTACTGATACGTGTTGTAGTCAGTGTTTGGCGTACTGGCACTTTCGTGTTCGTTGGCGAGTTTCATCTTTTTGCGCAACATTTTATATGCAACTTTTTTCTACAACATTAGATTGCTATGGTTACAAAACGTAAGATCAACGGCTATTCGCACTTGTTTTACCTTGAGATTCGGTGATGCTACTAAAATCAATGGTAATGGGAGATTGGTGTTCTGTGTTTGCACTGAGTTTAATTATTGCACGAAACTGTTATTTCAAAGAATCACATTCACTATTGATATTGTTTTCATCTTGTATGCAAATTGTGGATGAACCGCTCGATGGAAGCACACATTTGCGTCTCGTTTGTTTATGGTTTATTGTATTGTTTACCGACTGTCAAGTGTCAATGTCACTCGAAATATTCGCCTGTCAATACAGTACGATTTCAGTTGTTTCGGGAATTGTTTACTAATCTTATACATCGTATGCTTTCTATTTAATAAATATGCTAAATTGTACTTACTCGTTGTATCTAAAGGCACTCACATTTTAAGTGTTTTTACTTTAATCCATTATATTATTTCACACGTTTTTAGTTTAGTTATAACACGTAACGAACAGCAGTATAACCCCAATTCCTGCTCACTTCCACATGCTTCACCCTACTTTACTCGCAGAAAGTGGAAGGAGGAAAGATACACCCACTATAACCTAACTTTCGACGACAGCAAAATTTATAACGCAAAGTGGAATTGTTATTAAAATATTCCTAGTTTTCTAGATTTAATAAAAGTATTATATAGCCAAATAAATTAAATAGATATAACAGTGTTTAACCTACAATGTCGTTGCAAAAGTATTTAAAAGAATTAGAACAAGTAAGGAAAACAACACTTTGTCAACGACAATGTTTACCAGTTGTTCCAAAATTATCTGTTTATTTCCAAAGGAACCATTTGATGCTGAGGAATTTGTTGAGAGGGTAGCTTGGCGAGTGATCGCTGAAACTAAGAAAGACAACGATCCTGATGATGGTTTCAATCCAATACTTTTACATGATTCATTTGTCGATGCAATCAAGTATGTTTTAAATAAAGTCAACTCAAAATTTACATGACGTACGCTTCTAGGGACTTAACACTATTGCAAGAGCGTCAACAAAAGAAATGTGAGCGATTGGAAGCCGCTGTACGTGATGATGAGACACAGTTTCGCCGACAAGTTCATGCTTTGCAGGAGGACAATAAAACTGCAGCAACAACCTTCCAGCAATTGGATGAAAAAATCAATCATGTTGCCACCAAAGTTCTGCATCTTGGTGACCAATTGGATAGTGTAAATGCGCCCAGATCTCGTGTTGTTGAAGCTCAAAGACTGATGGCACATTTCAATGGATTCATTACTTCCGAATCAGATACCTTGCCATTATATTCTGATCCAACTAGAGTAATATTTTGACTTCAATTATCTTTTGCCAATTTAATCATTTTTAAATTTAGATTGATGAAGCTGCAGATATTATACAGAAGTTGTATATTATTGCTCAAGATTTAACACCAAAGTAAGTCGTGGATTTTGACCATATAATTTTAATGAAATTATTTTAAATGTTAAGGTTTTCACCTGTAAAAGAGCGAATTGAAAAGAAGTATGATGAAATTGAACGTGCTCTTATTGAAGAATTTGCCACTAAGCAACGGCGTGATGATTTGAAGCGAATGAAAGAAATTGCTACGATTTTATCGCAGTTTAAAAGATATTCACATTGTATTGATGCCTATATTGAACAAAGTCAAGGAGTAAGTTTCTAGATAAAGTTAATATCACTATCAACAATATTGCCGATATAAACATTATCACTATTAACCCTATTAATAATATTAATATCAATTTATTTTGTAAATAATTTCAGGGATGTTTGTTAATCAAAGATATCTTTGGTTATCTTCTACCTCTCTGTGAGAAAAACAATCAAATCATAAAGGAAGTCTTCAAGAATCCAGATCAAGTAATGTCCAAGTTTACTCTAAACATTTACCATGATAAACTGCAGAAGTATATTGGAAATAGATTTGCTCAGAAATTGGACACCTATAATTATTTATGCATTTTGTTCGATTTGTATTCAAAGTGAGTATTGGGCAAACTATTTTTAACAAAATTAATATTCTCTGTCTTAGAACAAATCAATTATCAACCAACTTAGCGGCTTTGAGCATCGGTTATGACATTAACTTCTTAAATAAACTAACTGCAAATATATTTAACAAACATATTGATATTTATATTCAGTATGAGTTGAATAGTTTGCGAGAGAGGAATACTAATAATTTGGCGAAGTATTATGATAGCAAGAATCATCAGAAGAAACAGATACAAACTGGAGGGTATATTAAACTATTGAGACCTTAAAACTTTTTCTAACTAATGTTTTAATTTAGTTTTCAAGACTTAAAACGAGACATACAGGCTGTAATTGCAACCAGAGCGAATATCAATATTGCACAAATTGAAAATTACGGAGGTGAAACATTTTTGTCGGAGGAATTAGCTATTACAATTTTGCAGGATACGAAATTGGCTTTCCAACGATGCGCTTTGGTAAGATTTTTATGAGTGTTATGGATATAAAATGTGGGTTCTAGACCTCTCTCTTATTCATACACTAATAACATCTAGTTGGATATCGGTTAAGTGATTTCAAATATGAGATTCTTAAAATATGTTTTCAGTTATCACGGCCTGAAGAAAAAGCGCAAAATGCTACTCAGATCCTAGACAGACTTTTAAATTGCTTACTCTCTGAACATGTCGATTATGCTCTGGATTTAGGCCTGCAGGCGATTCCAGTTGTTGAAGCTGGTAGAAACCTACCTGAATTGTATTTCTTCACGGTGGTTCATCAGACTAACAATATTACACATTTGTTAGAAAAACAATTTTCTGAAATTGTAACGCCAATGGTTATGTAATTATTTTAAATTAATTTTTAACTGTTTAATTGAACTGTTTATTTGATAGAAATACACCTCGTTATAATGATTGCATTCAAAAGAAGAATTTCGTGATGGAGGATATTGAACGTAAAGTGAACAATGGGATGGATCGATCATTGAATGCAATTTTGACGTGGGTGAAGCTGTATTTACAAGTCGAACAAAAGAAAACCGACTATAAGCCCGATACTGATGATTTCACAACTATGATTTCTCCGGTGTGTTAATAAATTTAAAGGTAAAATATAATTATAACTCGAATATAACTTTGTATTTATAGCCATGTAAAGTTGTGGTGCAATATATAAACACGATGATTCAACAAATAAAATCCAATTTGGATGGAAATAATGTTAATGCCGTTCTTCAAGAACTAGGAATCCGTTTGCATCGTACTATTTATGATCATATGCTGCAGTTCCAGTATAATACAGCTGGTAAGATTATTGTAATTAAAAATAGTGAAGTTGAAACTGAACTGTTATTTTAAAGGTGCTATGGTGGCAATTTGTGATTTGAACGAATATCGTTCATGTGCTAAGCCTTTAGGACCGATGGTAACCAAATTGTTTGAAACGTTGCACGCTTTGTGTAATTTACTGCTTGTGAAGCCTGAAAATCTTCAACAAATTTGCTCTGAAGATTCATTGGTATGTATGGTATATATTTGTAAAAAGAAATTTGTATAAAGGACGTAGCTGTACCTCCTAGTTATTTTTCTAGAAAATTTTACAAAACATTATCTGACATAAACTAATGTAGTCAAATTTCATCTAATAGCCAGACCATGATTACTTTTCTAAATATGACAACGGTGGGCTACCTATGACCAGAAAATTAGTGAGTGTCCCCATTTGCAAGTGACTCACTTTATTTTAGTGATGTCCCTTATTTCGTCGCTGGTCAAATAGGGTCTTCCATTCTCCTAGTGACGACGCCATATCAGTAACCCAAACGGTTCTTTATTATTCCTATTTTTGCTGATATTGGACTACAGTTAAACTAGTTGCTGACCCCTAGAATATGATTGGTCTCCTTTCATCGCAAATTTTATTTTAGTGTCAGGCAAAGGAATCCCCCTGGACGCACGAAATTTAGGAAGGCTAAGGCACAAAAAAGGTTGGGAAACACCGGTCTAATCTTTCTATCTGGACGCATCGATGTTGAGAACTAGAAGGAATCGCTAGTTCTATATAAAGTTTTAGACTTATCGATAACTAATCAAATCAGAGATAAGAGAACATTCTGAACCCAAGGGATAACCCCCATTTGATACCTTGCTTGAGCCCAGGGGGACTCCTATTGCGGCCGTAGGTCGATGTTCAGGCCGAGAAAAGAATGCGACAATTGTAGTGGCCCGCTCATAAAGAGGTTCCACAACCCTCATGTAAAGTGCTTAATGTACATGCTACCGAATCTTCCCTATTGTTACTTAGGACTTCGTTGGTATAAAAAAGTCATTAACAAACCGCATAGCTCCAAGGGCGTTTTTTATATCAATTGGAATCGGTTTCACCTTTCGATACTTTACATTTATATATTTGAAATCCTGCGGCACAAATGTATAAATCCTGCCAAATTATTAAATGCACATTTCTGAAAGAAAATTTTGGTCTTTCAGGTGGATTTGGATCGATCGGTCGTCCACAACTTCATACAGCTGCGCAGCGACTTCAAGAGTCAGAAGCAAACAATACTAAAAATTTAAGAAACGACTTTATTTCATTTGCCTTTTCTTCACCGCCAACCCATCATTTGCGAAATCGGTAACTGATAAACAATTTTAAAAATAGGCAAAAGAGAGTATTCTTAAAGTCTTGCAGTCGCTCCTAATTTATTCCATTCTCTTACAACTAGATCATATTAAAAAATAATTCAAATTATCTCATCACGTCCTCGGATGGAGATATGTACTCCATGTGATCGCCGCATTGCGAGAATTACATTATGACATTCAGTAACATCAGTATGTGACACTGACGCGCTTAATTCACGTTCAGTGCAATTTTAACAATCAAGCGTACTCAAAACTAGCGTACAGAGAAACACAGAAAAATCAAAATATTTGGCTTCATATATTTCGAAGGAAAAATGGGAAAATAAGAAATGAGCATAAAATATTCGCTACTAAAAGATGATTCCGTGGATGAATATGTGATTTAGGACTAAATACGTTTCGTAGTTTGATACAAATCGAGATAGGATCAACTATCACCGAAGTTGTTTGTCTTTCACCAAGTAACGACACGAGCTCATTTTTCTTGGGTGTATAAAATAACAATTCTTATTGTAATAAGTATAGTTACAAATAATACAAATTAGTGTAAGTCATAACTCATGAATCATATCATATGTTGGTAAAAAAAGTAATAAATTTCGATAGCTAGCGCTAGGTTATTATTGTTTTTGGGGATGACGTGCATATTTTGCGGGAGATTGTTGGGAGGGTGAGATTACAGCCTTAACGCATTCGGTACCTATTGACTTCGTGCACGTCGCCCAATTCGCCTTTGAAGTCGATTTCGATGACAAAATCAAGATCGCGATTGTTTCGTGGGTTCGGACGCATTTCAAACGTTCCGTACACCTCCTCGTTCTTCTTTACGGTCATGTAGTCTTCGAAGTAAAATACGGTTTGCTTCCAATGTGTGTAGGCTGCCTCCGGTGCTGTGCTGAAGCCAACACGCTTGTGACACTTGGTGAATTCAACGTTGAAGAAGGTGACCAGCGCCTGTACGTAGTCATTGCGTCGCACCTGTAGTTGAAAAGGGGCTGAGAACTCCAAATCCGATTTCTGTACTGTGTACAAATCGACTTCTTTCACCAAGCAAGAGTTGGTGACTACCTGTTTCGGATCGACGACGTCGACAAGGGGTTCACTAATGGCCACCTTACGAATAGAGCTCATATCGAAACCGTAAACATCGTCCCACCAGTTGATCTTTTCATCCTTATACTGGCGATCTTCAATGGCAGTGATAAACAGTGAGCAACGGTCTGGGAAGAGAAGACCACCAGGCGCCAGCCACTTATCCCTCGCGAATAGTACTGTGTCCAACATGCTTTCGTAGAACAGGCAATAACCCATCCACTCTGAGATTATGATGTCGACTTTTTCGATGCCGTCAGGCAGAGTGATTTCCTCAACTTTACCTTTGATGATCGTTATGATATGGTCCAGCTTGTTAGTCTCCACGATTTTCCGCGCGTAATCAACAATATTCGAACATTCAACTGCGAGTACTTTCTTCGCGCCAGCCTTGGCGGCGAACATACTAAGAATGCCTGTGCCACAACCAATGTCCATAACCACTTTCCCGCTGAACAAGTGCTTATTGTGATACATCGAATTACGGTATGTGAGCGTCCGGACCTCGTCCTTTAACATCTCCTCGTGTATGCCAAAATGTGCGTATGAATCGAAGTAGTAATCCCGCGAAGTCATCTCGTCGGCCGTTACAGATTCCTTGTTCTCCGTCCCGCCGGTACTATTCGTGATCACGGGAGTCGTTTCCATCTTCTCCATTTTATTTTTTACGGACGAATTGACTACGAACGTGCTTCTAGAATCTGAGAACAACAATTAGATGTTTTCTGAACGCGAACTCTCTCAAAACAGGCGTGTGATAAACAGTCATGCACATTCGCGCTGAAAACTAGCCGGCATTATTGGACGCACGCCGTGTTTAATGAAACACGTGCATTTTTCGCAAATTAAAATGTCGCGCATGGCTTGTGGCCGGTTGAACAAAGTTAACAGCTAATGTGTGTGCAGGAATGGCAATTATTTCATGATGTTAATCGTTACACTTACCTTCCAGGGTAAAATCAACGTATCACAACTTGCGTAGCTTCGAAACTTGTGGCGGCGATCGGTTACTCGAGAACGCACACAAAATGCTGCGCGATTATACAGCGGAAAGACGTTCAGAGAAAGATGCTTAAAATGACACTCATGGTTGCCAATAGATACAACCATAAAATTACTAGATTTCATTTGAAAATTTTGATATTTTCATTAAAATTAACATTATTTAATAAATTATCCAAGCCAGAAGTATCATAAAGTTACTATGTAACACGTTTTATCACACTTTTATTACTAAGACCTCAATTTATTAAATTTCGGATAAAATTTTCAAACATTTCTCGCCTGCAATGTGTTTGTATAACTATAACTTTGTATATAGATTCATAGATGGCGCTTTAAAGTTGCAATGGAAAAATTGTAGCAATTATCTTCCTTGCCTGAAATTTTTCCGTCTTTGGTCTTTGTGGATGATACATCGTCACGTAATGACATAACAAACAGGTATAAAACAGTTTATTCGCCAAATATGAATGCCATAAATGATAAAAATTACTAAATTAATAAAATTACTAGGTTAATTTGGGAAAATATTGAATTTTTTATTAAAAAATGAATATTATTTTTACTAAATATCCATTTCAGAAGTATCACAAAGTTACTATTTAACACAGCACATTAAATATGAACCATAACAAACTAAGTTTGATAAATTTTAATTTAAAATTTAAACCTGTTCTCCTATCATCTGTTAGCAAAACTGCAACTGTTTCTAAGCATACATAGATGGCGCCATAAATTAGTAATGGAAAAATAGCCGTAATTATTGCCTCTCTTCGTGTGGAATTTCCTAGTGCCAGTTGATGTTGTGGTTGATGTGAATTTGTCGATGATACGCCGCGAGTGTTTGTGGACGATTGCCAAAGTGTAACAAAACATACGCCAAATTTCAGCGTTTAATACGATTTAATACGACGGCACGTTTTACTATATTATGGTAATTGTGTCAAATGAGAATATGGTTCCTAGTTTATGACGCACTTCAGAACATTCGTAATTACTTTAAATATGTGCAGCGTACCAGTAGAGTAAATGATTTCATATGAAATGGCAGAAGATTGCACGGTGGTGCACTTCTCCGGCGAGCCGTCATCCGTGCGTGTCGAGCAGCTAAAATCCAATGACATGCCTCAGAAGCTGCCAGGAGGCAATCAGTTCGGCACCTTTTACACGATCTGCATCATTTTATCCATTCTCACATACCTAGTTGATATAGGATTAGCGATAGTTTTGCTGTGTTATTATTTAGCGAATGGCTATGGGGGATATTTTGCGTTAACTTTGACTTTTGTGCTTGTACCAGCGCTGTTTATGACCGCCTTCAATTTGCGATGGTGAGCTGACGTCAAATAGTGCTGATTTACATTGTCGATAATTGATGTTAATTGATATTTATTGGTGGTTTGTAGGTATATTGTTGACCATGATGATCAGCAGTCATTGGGCAGGCCTTCAACATACCAATGGATTGTGAGAACCGTATTTTTGCTATTACAAATCTCGCCTTTACTGCGATATTTTGATACTTTATATTATGGCATAAGAAGTGTAGTTTGCAAAAATAATGATCAAATGCAAATTACATATTACAGGCGGATGCTGGATGAGGACAGCAATGGATCGTTGCTGAGATTGTTCCATTGCTTTTTACATGATGGGCCTCAATGTGTTATACAATTGATAATTTTATTACGATATTTATCTCAGGCAGACCGCACACATTACGAAACAGGTATAAAAAAATTTATCACCAATTGTAGCTAAAATGCGATAATTATGCCTTTTTAACTTTGTATTGCCAAAAAATATGAATATATTCAAAACTAACTTTAGTCTTGTGATATTACGGAATGTGTTACAGAACAACATTCCTTAGTGTCGAATGGGTAAAGTTTTAAAAACATTTGCATGCAATTGACTTGTTGTTTATAAAAACAAGTTCTACTTTCATCCTTCGCTAATTTTGCAAATATTTTGCATTATTTTTTAAAAACTTTTATCAATTATTACATTTATCATTTATATTATTCCAGAATTAGCTGTAATTCAATCTTGGACAGTATTAACAGGAGTAATATCAATCGCATGGTCCCTCACATCCTATCACAGATCAATACGATTTGCCAGAGATGACAAGGATAACGTTTCATGGGAGGGCATTGTGGTTGCATTTCTTTGGCATCTTATGAGCGCCGTGTCGAGAGTACTAGCACTAAGTCTACTCGCCGTCATCTATCCATCATGGATGGGTGTAATGTGCTCGTTACATTGGCTAATAATGTCGCTGTGGTTAACGTTCGAGCATTTAACATCATCATGTGTGAATAAATGCGAAGAGTTGTTTCTCTCATGTGCATTGGGATTAGCATATGTTTTGGCGTTCATCTCGCCGCGGGATGGACCGACTCGATACGTTTATTTGGTGTACTACCTTGTTTGCTTCATGGAGAATACAGCTGCATTGGTTGTGTGGTGAGTGAATATGTTTTATTGTTTAATTGAAAACCAATTTATATGCTTGTTCACAGGTGCGTTACGAACAACTCGCTGGACAGTTTGGTTTTGTATTACGCTGCTCCTATCACACAATTAATTACCTTTATTCTCGCAGTTACGTTCATGTTAATTTATTATCGTTTCTGCCATCCGTCCTCGCCGAAAGGCATGTTTATTACATGTCCTAGCAGTAAGTCTGGCCTGAGCAAGTCGTATAATTTGCGATCTTACTCATGATCGTTAACGGATCTATAAGCTTTTCATATGAAAGCTTATAGAGTTAAATTCAACGTCTTCTTATTTTTTACAATAATATCAATGGAAACTAAAATGGAAAGGCGTGGATTTAACTAACTGCTGGGCATTAAAATCACATTGAAATGCCGTTGAGAGGTTTAAAGTTATTTGATTTCGTCCGACATAGTGCTGAAATTTAGGGAATTCAGGAATTGACTACAGTTTATGACTATTATAAATCAAGCAATGCGTTCAATTGGCAGAAAATTTCCTACAGTATTAATATGAAAATTTGTGATAACCTTTTTGCTGCTCTGCATATTCAATGTACCTTGAATGTAGTTCTCGTATGTGCACTTAGAACAACAACCAATTGGCAATCAATTGCAGTCACTACCATTAACGTTTAAAATTAATTACGTCCAAAAATAGGAGGAACTGGAATTGGTAGCGAAATGGGTTTACCATTGGCCTTTTTACACCGAAGCCTGATTGTAAAGTAGCATGTAATTAACGCGTTGAAATGTTGAAATTTTAAATGAACTATGCCTTCGTAAAGTATTTATATATGTAGTTGATGCGGAAGCTTTAATGATGTTGGCATTCAAAGTATTCTAGACATGTTAAAATGTGATGTAGCTTTGTACTTTCATTAAAATTAACAAATTCGATTTGTTGAAACTTTCGTTACCATTAAGCTCACAATTAGTGACAAATGAACTGGGAACAATAGTCCGTTGAATTGTATGAAATATTTTATAAATGTAATATTTTTGCGGAATTGTAATTTGCATTTAAGCATTTGTAGCATAGTTGTAAATATTCGTATTATGCTTGAAAATTCTATACGAATTAAAGTAATGTAAATTGAATAATAATTTTATTTATTCAAAAACCTTTTTCTACCACATAGTTGTATAAGGGAATAGTAACTTTCACTCGGTCCAATCCGGTCTCGCTACTAATGGTACTTGCTCTGAACTTTTTGTGCATATGGGTTTTTTTCCGGGGACCGTTGCAAGCGAATCGCCCAACCGCGAAATCAGGAGTTCGCGGACGACGCGCAGCCGCTTGTTGAGTGGGGAGACCAAGTGGTCACCCATCCAACGCGTAGCTACGCCCAACGTTGCTTAAGTGCAGTGATCTAACGAACACCAAGCTCCACAACGCGGCAAGCCGCCGCTAGCTAAAGCATTGTCCCAAGGTAAATTTACAATCTAGACTCATAAGGATGCCCCAAGGGAAGAAGGAAAGTTAGGTTAAAGCACGGCAGACCTATTTAACTGAAAAAGATATTGCTCATGACAGACTGAATGGCCAATTCGTATCCGGCCGCATTCTCTCCAGTGCCGAGAAGTCCAGTTATTTTTTGTATATATTCTTATTTTACACTGGGAATCTATTTTAGTCGCTAAGTCAAGCGAGTTTATCTTTTTATTAAACCTCGATTGGGACACTATAAACATTTTGATACGTATCCATATTTCAGGCATCGACAAGTATCCAAGTATGTTTTGATAATATTGTCAACGGACGATTTCCCGGCCCTCTGCACGTGCAAAGCATAAGTTCGACAACACTTTATTTTCTTAAGTCACACAGTTTAATGAATGTAACATTCATTAAAGATTCCAATGCAGTATTTCTTTGATTTAAGCATTTAACATCTGAGAATAGTTTGAAAATTGCTAGTAGATGGCAATAATAAGATACAAAAGTATCGATACTTTCAAGTTTCGATATCAAAAAGGATCGATTATTTCTGATATGTTTACAGTTTGGGTTTTTTATCGTTATATATAGTTAAAACATAATAATTAAAAAATGTAGTTACGCAAAAATTTAAATTGAAAAATTACGCATTCAAGTCTAATCATTTCATTTATCCAGGTATCGATAACGGAATACGTAACGACAAAATAAACACCCTTGCTTTACCTGGTGGACAAGAATACTTGCATTCTGAAATAAACAACGCGTGTTTTAATTCATTTTGTGTGTTCAAGACGTCAATGAGTATTACTTTAATTTATCCCCTGGAAAAATGTACAGCGTGTTGTTGTAGTGGAAGAAAAATGCAACTTAAAAATAAATACACATAGAATCAAATAAGAATGTTGATACCATGGTCTTTTATTTTTTACTAAATATTTCATTATTAATATTAGGTCTACAAGTGATTTTGTGATAATTTAATTTAAAAAAGTAAATATCAACATACGATAATAATAGAATATGCCTTTTATAATGTTAAAGACTTACCTACGGGGCAGTCATGACTATTTCGGGTGAATGACTAGATAAGGGGAACAAATATAGGTTTTTGGTCAAACCCTCGACAACCCGAGAGGCCAGTAAATGCTTTTTGGACAAAGGATCTAAAGTGACCCTGTATCCCACTGGAGATTTTCGCACAGTGGTATCTTCTGCGGATACTGTCTATCTCTGCAAACGAGAAAAAACGACAGGCAATGCCTTCCGATTATGTGAATCGAGGGTATTTTCGGGAGAAGAATCGCGTAAAATGTGATTATGAAGCACTAGCGCACAAACGGTTGGTTTTCCTAAAGGAGAGCAAACAAACGGAGTTGAATTGAAAATCAGGTTCTGCAAAAACTCTGATTTGTATTATTAGAGTAGATTTCTTTGCACAATAGGTATTTCAGATCGTAGAGAAAAGGCAAATGGTGCCAAACAAAAGGATCTACAAAATAAAATGTCGCGAAGAAAGCTTTTCTTATTTCTCAGGCAGCAGATTAATGTTTTTGCCAGAAGATTAATCGTAGGTAATATCTAACATTTGTAAAAGTATTCTGATTCTTAGGCTGTAGTTTGAGTTCAATTAATAAACATATAAATCAATAAAACAAATGTCAAATTGTCTACGTTTTGTCAAAGGCACCTATTGTTTTCAACTTATTTATATCTACTACTTCACGTCATTATTACTATTAGCCTGCAATCCTGTAAAGATGTTAAAAAACGTTCGACCAAATCTGACAAAAACCGTTAGCTACGTAATTTATAAGAACCCGAAGAATCCTATAAAAATTAAGGTTCCTTCGCGACATGGCACACAAACGGGGTTCCAAAATGCACAACGTGTTATCTTGGTGAAATCTAGTCCTTACTGGCTGCACAATGTAGTCTCCTTGATTGGCCAAGCTGCAACACAAGTACGATCTAAACACACCGATATGAAAGTACCCAACTTCGATAAGTACCGCCGTCCTTCTTTGAAAAACCCATGCCACAGTAGTCGTTGCTCCGAGGATATGCGCAACAATTTTACCTACTTAATAATGCTGGCAGGAGGTATGGGAGCAGCGTACAGTTGCAAAGCACTCGTAACGCATTATATTTCGTCAATGGCAGCGACTGCTGATGTGCTCGCCCTCGCACAAATCGAAATTAAACTGGCGGAGATTCCAGTCGGTAAGCATGTGACGTTCAAATGGCGTGGAAAGCCTTTATTCATCTGGCATCGTCCGCCTGAAATTGTGGCTGATGTTCGCGAAGTACCATTGACTGAGTTACGACATCAAGAACGGGATGAAGACAGGGTGCAAAATGAGGATTGGCTGGTTGTGATTGGTGTGTGTACACATTTGGGTTGTGTGCCGATAGCAAACGCTGGTGATTATGGTGGATACTACTGTCCTTGTCACGGTTCACATTATGACGCATCTGGTCGCATCCGGAAAGGGCCAGCACCGACCAATTTAGAAGTACCGGAATATAGTTTTCCTACTCCGGACACATTGCTCGTGGGATAATAACTCAGATATTCGCGCATACCGAAATTAACAGACATCTGTTTAATAATAATTGAGTCAAATACAACCTATTGGAACTAAACCATATCACCAACATTTTCCAGTGCTTTCATATTTCCTTGACCAGAATCGCCAGGGTGAATAATATTTTCATCGGGTTTAATTCCGGTCGGAGGGGGTGGAGGTGATGGGGTTTTATTCCTTTCCTCGCTTACGGCCAAGTTTAAATCCAATTTAGCACAAAGTTTGCTCAACTAGAAGAAAACTAGATTGATTAAAGTTAAAACAAATTTAATTATGTTTACCTCTTCATTTTTTAATACATTTGGTAAATCCTTGAAGTGATTGATCAATTCCACTGCTTTCTCATTTTGCTTTGCATGAAAATAACATAAACATGCGTTGATAACAATGTAGGGATCGTCAGGGTTCATTTGCAATGCTTGAATCAAAGCTCGCAATGCGTTTTCATCGTCGTTTAATTCCAACAGGGCGCCTGGAATAAAATCAGATGTGACACTTGCAATTAGTGCTAATCAAATGGGA
This sequence comes from Mimaenictus wilsoni, assembly GCA_027575185.1. NCBI lineage: Eukaryota > Metazoa > Arthropoda > Insecta > Coleoptera > Staphylinidae > Mimaenictus > Mimaenictus wilsoni. The sequence continues at coordinate 28,193 of JAODAC010075167.1, read as the reverse complement.
TTTCTCAAGTTTAGCGATTTAAAGAAACATTAAGTTTCAGACAGTTTTCTTACATCCAAGAAGCATGAAAGTGTGGCCCAAATCCGGACGAATGTTCACTGCAGCACAGATAAAGTTAAATGCTGAGGCAGTTTGGCCGGTGTGCAAATTAACCAGACCCAGGTTAATCAGGACTTTCCAGTTGAGCGGGGAATGCCAAAGTGATCTCTTCAGGCATGTGACCGCCTGGAAAATGATTACGGATTTGCTTAAGTACTGTAGGAAGCGAGCAGGTGTAAATGTGATTAAATTATTAATTACCGCAATATATTTTTGCTTTGCATAGAAGCACATCCCAATGTTGTTCCACAAGGCAACAGAATTTGGGTCTGTTTGTACAGCGATTTTGTATTTAGAAAGAGCGACGTCATGTTCCTCGTGATTCTGTGAAAAAAGTGGAGGAAATGAAAAATCCTCCACGAATCAACGGAAGTAGAAAAAAACAAATAATGACGGTACGGGTGAAATGTGCGTGCGATTACAGGCTTTTCCCGTAGGCGTTCATGAATGAAATAACGCTCTGTTTGTTATTTCTTTGCATAATGCCTCCCTATAGTGAAATACCGAATTTGTTTCGTTGTGCGTGTTCCGCCAATTCCTAATCAACGACGTACTTGTGTAATGCATCCAATTCCCAGGAGTGCTTTATGGTTGGTGGCATCCAGGGCCAGAGCAGAGCTTAATCTCTCGAAGGCATGCTGCGGCTCGCCAAGCCGCAAATACAATATGCCGGATTTCGTCAGCATATCAACACTATCCGGACAGGAACTTCGGGTAGATAACAGGATCATAGCAGAAAATATTAGATAATTATTTAAGTATTTAATTGACGAATGCATTACTTTATATTGGTACGAATGCCAGATCTGTGGGGGAAATTCTTGGTACTTACTCTATCCCTCTGTTGCTAGTGGCAACAGCTGTCTGCCAGTCGCTTTCTTTTGATAAGATTTTAATTAAAAGATTATATGAGACTTCCTGCTTGCCCAAATTGACGGCTTTCTCGAGGTAGTCTTTCGCACGTTCGCCGTCCTTGAGTTGTAGACAGGATTCACCTAACAATAAGTGTTTCATAATTGCAAATAGTGAAAAAATATGTTTTAAATCTAACAATGAATAACAGCAGTTCAATTATTTAGAGATAAGAACAGCCTAAATTATATTCTGATGTAGACATTTCACTTCCTCGCAATCACAAATATATTGTAAACAAATATGCTCTTCATAATTAAGATCTATTTAATTATTCATTATTTCAAAGAGCGCTTCTCTCGAATTAATTGGAACACCGCAAACATGATTATGATATATTTTATATGGAAGATTTTTACTCATTACTTATTTCCATTGCAAATTTATATCAATTATTTGCAGAGGTGTTTTGTTTATGACAGGTTTTGATTTATTTTAAGTTGGCTCTTAATATTAAAGACCGTTTTAATTATTCATTAGTTCAAAGGGAAGTACTTCTCATGTATTAATAGTAAATAAAATTGAAATATAAACGGTTATATTTTTACTTCTTACTATATTTCCCTGTAAATTTGTAAAAATTATTTGTAAACGGGATTTGTTTTTGGCATGTTTGTGATGTATTTCTAGAAGTATATGTGCAAAGAACTTTTCCACGTACCGATATTATGGTAGATTTCCCAGTCGGGTTTCTGTGATGCATTTTCAGCTTGCAGAAATGCCTCTAGTGCCAATCTGAAGCGCTTCAACTGAAAGCTATGTAACATATATCAGAATATATAATATTTGCAACGTTATACAGGATATACAGTTTCGCGATAGAGTACAATGAAACCTGCCGTAAGCGGAGAAATCTTGTCTACAACGGACAATTTTCCAGGTCCGTTAGCGTGACTTCTTTAATGTAAATTGACTTTTATTACGCGGAACCTGACTAACGCGGAAACAGAGTGAAATACTTCTGTACAAAGGAATACATTATAAGCCTAAAATCATGGGCTGCGCATTTTATGATTAAGATGCCCCATCCCAAGGAATTTTTGATTTTTTGCTGTTTTTGATATTTTTTAGTCGGTTTCATTATAAAGGAAGAAGTGGTTCCGTGACTTTTCGCACACGATAGGTTGCATAGTATAAAGATTTCTGGAAGGAAAATTTAAGGATGTTGTAAATGTGCGTAATTGGCCATTTGTAGTGAAGTGCTTCATCACATATTTTATTTTATCCAGTTATATAAAGAAGATACTTACAGACATTTTCCAATCTCCTTAAGGTAATCTACTTTGTCCGGATTTATTTTGTGACATTGTTGGAATGTTTCCAAGGAGTCTTGTAAACTACCTTCCTCTCGCTGAATAATTCCCTGCAAATATGCAATCGGTTTAAGATTAGATCAAAAAGGAGAGAATGATCATTAATATATTTTCGATTATGGAGGATTGTGTTTAATACATAGTTTTAAACTTTAATTGTGATTTTACATACACGGTTCTCCATCCATTCAATTTTCGATCAAACTTGAAAGTCAATATGAAACTTTGCTTATTACGAAAATGTAATACAAGTAGCGTTGTGCGGAGAACATCCATAGATAAGTTTGTAAAGTGACGTCTTACTTCAGAGGATGGAATTTAATCTGATCACTTTGATCGCTTCACCTATAGATACACCACTTACTTTTTTATACAAAGCAAATTCGTTTCTACCGCGACTTTGTTCAATTTCGTTGTCAATAAGTGTGCGGCATGGCCCAATTTCGCCCCTAATGTGATATAGGTGAATGAGCCAATTCAACTTCTCTATTGGATTAGGTTCGAATGCGTACTTATCACTCGGTGAGCCTGCAATTACAACAATTTTAATTCGCCGAACGTATTCCATTTGTATTAGTAATCCGATTGCAATTTAATTTTATGACATTGAGTCTTAAATATTTAGTATTTCAGGAAGCTTACTGGTACTTTTGATTCTTGATTGAGTGCCGTTCATTAGATGAGTATTCATTCTAAAACTTATCAATTTTATTACTTTCTGCAGTATTTGTTTTCTTTAGGATACGTAATAGGGAGCGGCGAACAACATGTGATGTTTCTGGAATTTTATTGTTTGCGTTGTATCCGCTTCTGTTGTCATGACGACTATTTATACGACTTACTACCGCGTAAAAATGTTATGAAGTCATTTCAACTCAAAGTACCAGGAATATTTTTGAAATTCATATATTACAATTGCCCATATTACAACTTTGTTGGTAATAAAATTCATATGAGTGAACCTCTACTCCTTCCTAGAGTCTCGAAATTTCGTTATTTGGTCGTACTGATAAATATACGTTTCCCTCCTTCCACCAAAACAAGTGCAGTGTATTGACTTGTATTTAACGGAGACCTGTCCATAATGGAAAAATCGGTTCGCCCATGCTCAATTAAATAGCTATAATATGAGAATAATATACAGAAATTTAAAAGTATGCAATGAAAAGGTAATTCCGACGAACATCTTTCAAGAACTTTGCAGGAAATTTTGTGTTAGGTGTTGTAACATTTCAATTTCGCAATCACGCGTGGGGATGGAAAACCTTCTATAAACTGGCAGGATACAATTTCCCACAATTTAGAAATGTTAAAAAAAGTATTGAATGAAATAACTATTTTGTAATATAAAATCGTATCGAATAATTCTAAAAGTACAATGAATATTTTAATATTAAATATATTACATACTATTGCACAGTTGGAAATTGCTTTAATTCAATTTACGTGTCCATATCAAATAAAAGATATATCTTGTATTTTTTATATGAAATAATTTCGACAATATAAGGTTTGTACATACAAATATTAAATCAAGTAAAAACTTGTCTAGAATTATTTCCACTCGGATAAAACGTGAACAGCAATTAAAATATGATTGATGTATATGTAAATGAATATACTACAGCAAATGAAGTCATCTAGAACTCATTAACCCCAGTAAAATCAAAGAAATATAATTTGAACCTCTTATTGCAATTCTATTAATGAAACCAGACAATGAACGCAATCGCATGGAAATATGGCAAACGTCCAGACTATTTGTCGACCAGGCGAGATGCTATTCTGCTACAACAATGCATGGTAGCGTTCGCGTTGTTTCGATTTCGATTTGTACGCCTTCGGTGAAAGTAAATGCAAGCAATTAGGTTGGAATCTACGTTTCAATGAAGACAAATGATGTTTGCACCGTCGGTCACGTTTTATATGGCATTTTGAATTAATTCCAATTCGTCTTTTCACGTGGCCTGTAACCTTTGGAGAAGTTCAAAGAAGCCTATGATAAGGGGACTGGCAATCACTGTAATCTTATGTTTGACAAAAATGTAAGGTGGCTTCGGAGCAATATTCGCTCGCAGTGCCCTTATTCTTTATGCCAATGTGACCCGGTGCAGTCAACGGATTCGTAGGGGGCACGTTTTCCAATCTCTCCCTTTATTGAATTCCATTTACATCTTTGAATTCAGCAAAAATTACATTTACATTTTTATTTTATTTAATGAAACTCTTGCTTTATTGAAAACACATTCACATATTTATTATTAAATTTATGACAAGGAAATAATTTTTCTTTTCAAGGAGAAACACTGGTTGAGGAATTAACGACAATAAATTGTAATATATAATACAAAAGATAATCAGAATATATGCCGTTATTGTCCAAACTCATTAAAATTAACTCACAATCAGGTGGAAAATTCAAGGTGCTATTGGGTTATTAATTAATAGCAAATTTTCCATATTTCTAAAATATTATTATAAAGCCAAGCCTGCTGCAAAACCAATAAAAGTAATTGTGTAACGCATATAAAATTTATGAAGTAAAACTAATTTGTTTTTGAAATTGATTTGACTACTTTCTTATTAAGCAGGCAAAAGTTTCTCTGTCGTAACATTGACTAGTAATAAAGAAACTATATAATTTAATGCTAGAAAAAAATCAAATGTGTCCAATTCAAGAATGAATTTCTTACCAACGATGTAGCATTACTTACGGACATTTTCATTTGCAGTTGACACATCTTTATAGCACATCCCCCAAAAATGTATTATAAAGTTGTATCCTACAAAAGCATTGATTGATGAGAACTTGATTGACTTGATTGACTGTCATTTAGCTACACGTTTAATGTGTAAATACATCAGAACGAACTAAAGCCAAGCCAAGTCTTGGAGGCTACAAATAATCCTTGACGTAATATGTCGAACACATCAATACAAATGTGTCAAGTTGATTAAGCTTCTATGGATAAGAATAAGGAAAGTATACATATGGAAAACGGATTCGTGAAAAAAAAACACGTTGTTTGCACAGTCAATCAGACTTCTAGGCAATATGCAGCCAGATATGTTTCGATGCAATCGTAAAATTTGCCATTTTCCTCGAGCCTACCGCGTGCAACTGTCTTGTTGTTATTGCAACATCTACTACCAACTGATTGAAAAATTTTGTGCGTGATATCATACTGACATGCTGTCTTCTTCAATGATAATCTCGTCTGTGCTGCTAGTGCACGTGGGATTTTCTGTCAGTACCATATCCTTACACGTAAATAGTGACAATATGTGCATGATGCGTGAAGAGGACGTGTGGAAGGTGCATAATTGGTATTTTGCTGAAGCAAAAACTATCACTTTGGAGGTTCTCACGTACCAGCCGTTCGATAACGCCCTTAAAGACTACGTGGATAATTTCCTTAAGCTAGTCTATGGACGCTCCATAGGACTTCCTTTTCTAATTAGTGTTTATAATTCTATTCAGACCCGAACACCGGAGGAGGACGGAGGTGAATTTTAAGTTAGTCAAAGTGTTGTTTTCTTTATAATTGTTTCAATAAAATATTTTAATTTGAAAATTAGAGAACTAATTTTATTCGTGGTAGAAATATATTAGGAATTTTTAAAACTATGCCTAGTTGCTTTTTTTTGGTTAAATATATTCCATGGTTTAGCAAGTTTAGTAATTTCTATCCGGGAATGCAAATTCACTTTAATTGGAATTCCAGAGTAGGAAAAAATAAATATTTGCTTGAGGATAGCTGATATTTATTTTTCGCATTCTTTTTATACGACAGTAAAAGAGTAAATTGGAAATTGAATTAAATTATCTTATAAATTCTTTGACTAACTAACTATACTAACTAACTAAGTATACTAACTAATTTTTTGGTTTTAGTTGATGATAATAATACAACTAAATATAATTTTACAACTGCAATGAACGGGATACTAAATCAAACGAACTTTGATCACGATATTGACAACAAAGCGTATGTAATCATTGTTTGGAACGAACACATCCTTAAACACTATCTAAAATCACAACCTCAGATAATCAAAAACTCACGAGCGTCCTATTTGATCCTCTATGTGGAATCGAACGAGGATCCATGCGAGCATACTAAACTGTCTGGCAATATTCTGCCAAGTTTCTGGTACGATTTTAGAGTACTAAATGCAATTACCATTGCACCTTGCAGCTGTCATCCGCAGAGCATATTCAAGTTTGATCCATTTTTCTTTAATCATACCTCAGGTGATTGGGGATTAATCAAGCATTGGACCCTGTACGAAGATCGTCATTCCTTTTACGCAATTAATAATTTACATTCCTTCGAAGGAGTCACGATTAACGTAACGATTTTTGAGAGGGATCCGAGCGCCGTGAAAAATTTACCGGAGACAATGGCGCATTATCGTTGTATGCGAACGAATTTGACACATGGCTTTGCAGGCCTTGATGGTTGTGTCCTTGGCAATCTGGCCTTCTACCTTAATTTTCACGTAAACTTCCTAATCACTGATCAATATGGTTATAAACTTGAGAATGGTTCCTTCCTTGGTAGTCTAGCACATATTGTCGAAAAACAAGTGGAATTTGCGGCAAATAGTCGATTTATGCTTTCGATAGACATGGACCAACTTGAGTATACGATACCAATTTGGCATGATTTGCAATGTTTCATAGTACCAATGCCGGAATTGATACCGAAATGGAGGAAAACATTTCAATGCTTCAAACTGCAAACATGGTTGCTTTTATTGTGCGTTATATTTATCATTTCTTTATGCTTGCATTTCGGTTGGCAAATAGGTTTTCATCTCACGCATGGGAGGCACACCTTCGTGAATGACTTCCTCGATATATTTGGCATGTCTTTGGGCATTTCAATATCCTGCCAAACAGCGGTTGGCCACCAGCGTTTGATATTGACAACATGCATGATCTTCAATGTGATTCTGGCAGAGATTTTTCAAGGCCTGCTTTTCACATCATTCACGAAGGATTCCTACTATCCGTTTATCAATACGCTCCAGCAGCTTTACGATTCCGGTTTGCCGATTGTTACGAGCATTGACGTGTTTCAGGATGGCGAGTCGAGAATACTCAAGCAATTAGAAACGCGTCGAGTGGACGTGTGGCTGCGGGCTATCAGCCGAACCGCGTACCAACGCGATCTCATCGCCCTCGAACGTCGCCGTGATGCGATGTATTTGATACAGACGGAATTCGTTTCGGATCGAGGCGCTCCGTTGTTGCACATTGTTCCGGAGTGTCCCTCGTCCTGTTTCCTCGCGTATGCCGTCCCAAAGGACTCACCATACCTGCCTACTTTTAATACGTTTCTTACGAGGTTTCTCGAAAGCGGACTGATAAATAAATGGCACGATGAGACCGAGTACGCTTTCATACTGCAGAAGAAAATCCATACAAAAATAGTGGAGCGGATTGGGAAGGCTTTCACCATGGAGGATGTGCAGACAGCTTTTTATTTACTAACCTTTGGTGTTATCTTTGCATCATTGTTTCTTTTTTGTGAAGTCCTTTATGCCTATATTTATTACAGAAGATCTACGCGTAAATTGAAAAATAAGAGTATGAAAACTGTGAGAAATAAGATTTAAAGTAGAAATTATTTGACTGAATAATGTAGATAATAGAAATGTTCTGATCTAAGAAATTAGCAGCAGTTCAGCAGTAAATACATGACACATTCATTTATTTTAATATAATAAAACACAAATATACATATATTACAGTGGACATGTATTTGTCTGTAGAATACTATATTTACAGTGATTGAAATCCGTAGACATAAATATTAATTCAGAATTTATACTATTATTCTTATAATTAGATCATTTATACATTTAACCAGTCAATTGCAAACGGCAATCTTACTTTCAAATTTACGTATATTGGTTTACATTTATATTAAAAATAAAAATATACAATCATTTATTTTAGAACGAGCCTTTGGGGATATTTATAGTTATACAATTTTAGTCGTTGTTTACATTTCTTAAGCTTTTGCATTGTGATTTGTTATTATACTACAAATTACTGTTTATCGTATATAAATAATTTAATAATTATATGTTCGAGTATTTGTAAAACATTATTCCGCTATCTCTCATTTTTCTCACTCTTTTCTCCTAGTTTCAATGCTTCAACCCTTATTTATTAATTTAAACAAATCGAAATTAAATAAAAAGATACACTTGGAAATCTATTAAGATGTTTCCAAATTTGATTTGTATTATCTTATTGTGATATATTAATTGTTCTCCTGTAGTGAGAAATTGAATACTAACGTAATTATTACATCTTGGAAGTCCCGGTGTTATCAGACCTGCAAATAGGATAACAAAGGAAAATTACGTTTTCATGGTTAATAATTAAACGAAATGGGAATAATACATGCAAAAATTTAATTACGATATTAATTTCTTGTTAGGAGGTTTTTTAATACGGTCGTTTGAACGCAAACAAAGAGATTAATATCACAAGAGAGTAATAGTGCAAATCCGTGAAATTAATCAAATTCAAACTTCTGTTCTGCATCAAACAAAGTAAACCGCACAAAGAAAACAAAATGTGACATACCATTGGAAGCATAGAAGTTGATAAAAAATATTTAGTCTTCGTTATACGCACAACAATGAATTATAAACAAATATACTTTCGTAGTGTATTGTGATGAATGTTGCCAGTAATATAAGATAAGCAAACTTTGATTTCATGTTCTCAATTGGTGGTTTTTATGTGCTTGGTTTTTTTTCTAACTTTTCTTAAGTGTATACATTTTGTACCTGGTAGGTAAATATATTTAGCTTAATTGAATCTAAATATTTAATTTAGTTGGGCGTTTGTTGTGAACGGGTTTGCTAAATTAATGGGATTGGGAAAAAAGGTCTTGTCGCGTGTATTTTGGAAGATTAGTATAAAATGTACTAACGGACAGGTTTGTTGAAAATGTAATTGTAAATGTCAATTAATAGGTGAAAGAAAATACCCAATTACGAATTAATATTTTTAAGGACTGTATGAAATCAGAAATCATATAAATTGAGTTGCACAATCTCTTATCCTCTATTGTAATTGAAATGAGTGATAGAAATAGAATAAACTTATGTATTCGTGGAACGATATGCTTTAAAATCAATTTGAATTGAACATGCATGCATTTACACATAAATCATGGGGATTGTTGGAACATGGGAACATGTACATACATGAGACCGGGTGAAATCCGGCTAATTAGACTAAAGCAGGACAAGTAACGCTATATTGGACTAGTTCTAAACCTCAAAGCGTCATCAAGGTCCTCAGGGTAATTCATAATCTATCATGTCTATTGCAACAATTGTAGCAACATGATAAACAATTCGCAAACGTCCCGATTTAATATATTCCACATATATTTTAAGGGCATTTTAAATTCAAGAAAACTTCACATAAATGGCAATGTGATAATCTCCATGATTTATTTTAATGTCATATTTCCAGTCCGATTTGTTTGCTTGAAATACGCTTTAGAAATAAATTAAACCATTATGTGCGGTAGTGTTATATTTTTAGATGTCAAAATCGGTATTTGCATATGTGGTCGAAATAATTCCAAATCAAAGTTGTAGTTAATTATGCCTGTACAGGACCTAATACATCCCTCGGGAGTAAATTGAACATGCATTCAGTTAATTTTCATTTATATATGGTAGAAACAAGGTAGTTTAGTGCAATGCAGAACTAATAACATAATATTGGACTTCTAAACAAAAGCGATGCAAATCTTTTAGGTACTATCAGGTTCATAATATTTAGTTTGGACGGAATAATTCCAAACCAAAGTTGTATTTAAAATATAAAAACTAATAAATACATGGACCTGACTCATTATATCGCTTACGATGTTTAAAAAAAACAGAGGTGGGGTTATATATAAATATTTCACTTAAGTTAATGGAACTGGCCTATAATTTGTCTAACAATAAGTTTTATTTAATGTACTTGTTTATCCATGTAGCTTAATATATTTAACATAATTGAATCTAAATATTTAATTTCGTTGTGCGTTTGTTATGAACGGATTGGTAAATTAATTGGATTGGTAAAAGGTATTGCCACATGTATTTAGGAAGATGTTTATAAAACGTTCTTTTTTGTGTTGGACATGTTTGTTGAATGTTTGAATATATTATATTAAGTAATGGGTGAAAGAAAACACCCTATTACGATTTAATCTAATCAGTGTATAATATTCTTGTTTGATATAAATGGAGATGGATTAATCTTTCCTATTCTACTTGAATTGGGTGTTGGAAAGAAAATGAACGTGGAATGACATAATTCAAAATCAATCTTCCCTCAAGATAGAATTTAACATCCTCGCATCTACTTCTAATTCATACCGATGGTAGAAACATGAGTATATATGTCCACATGCGAGACCAGTTCATGTCATACGATAAATTAGATCAATATAGGGCAACCACTATACCTCAAAAGAGATGTATGTCATCAAGGTTATCAAATTTGATACATAATATTATTTTTAATGCACGGTAACAATTATCAAGCAATGTGATATTCGTAATTGGCATATTTATAAATTAACCCCTATCCAACGACCTGTGCATTACGATTTAATTGAATGAATTACTTATTTTTATAACGGCATTCTAATACCAGTTGATATTTTATAAAACTGGAATTGTAACTTATAATATAACTTATATTTTCTATTATAATATTATTTTTCTAATTCCACATTTTTGTATGAAATGAATGTTAGAAATAAATCAAACTTATCTGTTGTAGTTTTTCTTTCATTTGTTCAAAGTGTGTATATAAAGCCTGAATAATTCAAAATCAAAGTTGTAGATAATTAGACCTGAATTATGGGGATTGTAGAAACATGGGAATAGTTGTAGATAAATGAGATCAATTCGGGTAATTCGATGCGGGATACTATATAATATAGAACAACCTCTAAATTTCGAAAGCGATGTATGTCATCTAGGTATTACCTAGTAGCTCGTAACATTGTCTCTAATGCACAGTAGTAATTATAAACTAAAATGGTTTAATTAGTTGCCTTATCACTGCTGTAGATTCTCAACGTTTTTGTTGATGTGACACACTTCTGCGATTCCCAAATTTAGCGGCATTCAAAGATGTAATTTTAATCCAATTCACACCCCCGTTTGACAGGGCGAGTCCTTTGAGGTAGAGACCGCAACTGCAACAAAATGCGGACCGCAGAAATATATTTGTCGGACCGCGCAGTTTGATGAAATTTGGCGGCACCCTTTTAAAATTTTGCAGTCCCAAAAGTGTCGCTACGCAATGATTTAAAAACTTTGTAGTATACAACTCGCAATTGCCATTTATAAAATAAATATGTAGGCCCGCCACAAATTTGTATTATTTATTTTCGATATAATGTTTGAAATTTCGGTGGGTTGGGGTTGTACTGGATGCTTTCATTTGATAAAATATTTGTGCCACTTATACAAATATTGGCATATGAAAACATCCACTATATTATACCCCATTCAAATAATTCAAAATCGAAGTTGTAGTTAAATATATCTGAAGTACAGAAACTAATACTTCCCTCGCGATTGAATTGAACATGCACTCATATACTTATAATTTATGGCGATACTATACTTGTTCATACATGAAACAATTCATGTAATGCAGTTAATTAGACCACTGCAGAACAAATAACATAATATTTCCTCTTAACTTCTAAACAAAAGTTATGCATGTCATTTAGGAATTATCAGGTTTAGTTCATACTATATAGTTGACTCGAAATAATTTCAAATTAAAGTTAACTTTGATTAATTCTGTAATATAGAAGTTAATAAATTCGTGGGTCTAGCTTAAATTTGCGTCAAATATTTACGATATAATGTTGAACATAAATCTGGGATGTTGCAAAATTAATTTTAACCATAAGTATTTCACATAAGTTAATTAAACAGTTTCTGAATGAATGAACATAAATGCGAAATGACTAATCAAACATTTCCCTTTAGTTAAGGTTTGTGATTTTAATATGAACACATATTACTTTTCCTGGAACATGTTTTATAGAAGTTTGCGCATAATGAATCGCAGAATTCATAAAATAAATTTAATTTAATATCACAAAATTATCTGCCGTGAAGAATTAAATAACATACATTAGTATATACCGTATTATATAATTTCCGCTACACTCTCATTATTAATAATAAACTAGTTTTAAAGCATGTTAAATTTTAAATATGGTTTATAATATTTTACCCTGCATTATTATTATGAAAAAATATGATGCAAGTCCAACCAATTATTTAATATCATTATCACAGGATTTTTTGCACAATATTAATTGATATATGCTTATGAGCAATGCATAGATGCAAATGTATTTTATTTACCATAAAACTATAGCATGTTTGCATGCTTTATCACAGTTATGACTAGCTATTTACAACATTGATATATTACATTTATACGTACGTCGTGTAAATTTCGGAATTTGTTGGTGGCACCCACTTTGCCAACACCTGCGACTTGAACAACTGGCCGAAAGTGACGCGGAACATGCGGTTCATCCAGCAGTAGAGAATGAAGTTAATGCTGCCGTTGAGAAGCGCCAGCAAGTCCATAGTCTCGCCGAACTTGTGATAACAATTGATGAAGAAGCAATTCCCCTTCGTGCCAATTAGTAGGCCAAATATACCCTGCGGGAATTCGGTGAGCAGGAATAGCAGGACAACAGCGACGAGCATTTTCGTCGTGCGATCGGCGCGACGTTCGGCTTTCGTGGGGCGCGAACCGTTCCCGCCGCCACCGCCCTCGTTTGTCACGCACGCGTTGTAGCCGCGCAACACTTGCTTGCGCTTCTTCGCCACGAAGAGCGTCTTGATCAGCCACCAACTGATTGCGGTTAGTATGCAGCATGGCACTAGTTTGATTACCACCGCATACAACCAGAAGTTGATCTCCAGATAATTGTGTTTGACTGCCAGTTCGCTGAGTCCCACGTGATAGAGGGTGAAGTTCTGACCATCTTCGGTGATGGATGTCTCTTGAATCTCGAACGTTAGATACGTAGGGATGCAGAGGAGGATGGGTAGAAGGTAGCTGAGGGAAATCCCCAGAGTGCATCGACTCTCTGAGCATAGACTGTGGTTTTGGTTTGGGTAGCTGAAAAAAGATGAAGTCACGGTGAGTTTGGTTGTCAATTTAGCCTCAATTCAATGCCAATCAATTTTCGTGTGATTGATTTATTTACGGTTCAATATAAAGAAGAACTTTGAAGAGGTTAATAGAGTTAAAGAATGTTTGAAGGTATATTTTCTAAGAACTTTCGAGATTTCTCAATTTTTAATTCACTGAATTCATTTCATATTCAATGATACCTTTAATAAATTTCTTTAATCACTTTTAAGGCTTCGTATGTTTCTTTTTTATGATTTTTATATTTTTTATGATTTTTGTTTATGTCAATAAATATGATAATATTCGGTCCAAAAAAGCTGAAACAAACATTTATTACTCTCCCATAAAATGCAAATGTAATATTCTTTTGTATGTCCATAAGTCAAGCACGCAAAGGATCAAAAATGTTGAATTTGTGCCTTCTGAATATTTGGTAATGTGGCGGCCATTGAAACAAGCCTGAAAACTTGGTAAATTCTTTTCCCATTTTCCCTTCTTGCTTAGTACCCAAAGGACCATTTATTTTCCTTTCGTCGTATGAAATAACTTGTACAAGCTCTTTGTTCCTATGTTTTTGTTTTGTTCCATCAGGGAATTTATTTTTTATTGATTTAATTAAGAAACAATCTGCGTCCTCTGAAAGTTTTGCCGAAATACGAAGACCTGCTTTTCCCGCAAGCAAAAGATATTATACGTTTAGTTTCATTTCTTGCCCTTTGAACACGGGTTAAAGGGTATATCGACTTCCCGTAGTTGTATATTTTGTCTACAATAAAGTGATTCTTGTACAAATTATTTGAAATGTTTCCAGGGAATATTCTAGGATGTAGTACACAAAGAGAGTCCGTTTGAAATGCAATTAGCAAATATTTCTTCATTTTAGTTACGAAATTTCACAGCTGATTTGTGAAACGGGCAATAATTACACAGAAGAGAAAATTCAATAATGTAATTGTTGAACGAAATCAGAATACATTGCATTCAGTAATACATTGAATACAGTGCATGTTAATTACAAGGGCCAAACGAATCTGGTATATTCAAGTAGCCCGCAGTCTGATTTGTCATTGTGAATCATCAATCATCACTACATGCCGGTCAGTTTTGAGATAGTTCTCCTACATAGGGTAGGAGATAATATTAAATATTATAGGGGAAACGTAGTATCCCAACATGTTGAGATTGTTCCGAATGAATCGCCTTTTCACAAATGGGGATGGCCCATATTCAAGGAGGAGACGCGTTATTGCCAGGATCATCAACGCAATCATAATCGGTGCGTATCTCATCCATCACCAAGCCATCGCCCAACAGAAAACAAAAGGAAAATCTATCGGAGTAGGTGCAGTGTATCGGGTTGTGTCAAAGATGGTTCCCGTCAATATATGAATGCTGCAAAGAGATGAGAACTAAAATAATAGGCATATCGACAAAACCTGCACAACTGGATATACTGGATTCCCTAGGCACATGCCTAGTGGGTAAGTCGCCGCCTCCTCCTCGTGGAGAGGTAAATCTTGGGTTAACTTAATTCAGGGCATGGGAACTTTGTAAAATACTTGTGTACAATCCCTGCAATAAAAATAATGTGCGACTAGGAACCGCACTGGCCAACATTCGCAGATGTCGCGAAATACATTCTGCAAGCTAAGAATCAAGATCTAATCTCTTTTATATTCCATAAATGTTTAGTCGGACCACTTATTCTGGTAAAATAATTGTAGTATGTACATTACATAATATTGTTAATTAAGATTTATTGTAAATTATAATATGGAATAAGCATTATTCATTATTACCCTCTTTATGTATGATCTTCTTAATTATCAATCATTTTAATGCAATTCCAAGTTTGTTTTCAATAACCCAAAGTTCCCAAAATAGCTACTTACTAAAACTTTACAAAACGAATTATTAACATAACTTTGTTACTTCGCAAGCAAACCAACTATATTATTATAACAGCTTTAGCATATGAAACTTACCCAATTGCTAAATATCTCCAAATAGCCAAAGTTAGCGTAAGACAAATTGACGTCGTGTGCATTACTTGCGTAAAATGTACATGCGATAGCATATATACTGATGCCCAGAATGGAAAATCCTTCTTTCCAGGTAGAAATATGTAGTAGTAGTAACTGAACGGTATATATTCCACCATAATCATCATATCTGCGACGGCAATACCGGTGAGTATACGGTTGATAGGTGCGCACGCCATATCCTTGCGTGTCAGGACTGCAATGTTCAACAAGTTGGCAATTGTGCCGAAACAGCAAATTGCCAATGCCAGGTAGACATGATAGGTGCGGCCGTATTCAATGGCAAAGTCGCCCAACCAGCCGTCGGTGCATTCACTTCGCTTCACATAGATGCACTCTTCGTCGAAGCTTCCTTTAAAATTGTCATTCTCTTCTTGCATAGTTGCATTGTAATAGATAGTCGGCGGTGAGGACATGTTTGGGTGGATTCATTTACGCACCATAGCAAACACGACTTGTTTCATCACCGCTTGGCGATGTAAAATGTACACGACTCGTCGGCGGCGCTTCTGGAAGTGAGAACAAACAGAACGTTAATATTGCAGCATTGACAGATTTATGGCGGTAATGGCCGCAATAAATGCGGCAGTAACGGATGATACTGAATAACATGAAAGAAATTTCAAGTATATATTTTTTCAGTATAAATATGAATAAAAACATGACGAACTGAAATTGTATAGCCGGGTATTCATAGTCATTCTGTGGAAACTTTTAAAGCTCTGAATGTGGTTCTAATATAAATAAACATTAATTTCAACGAGTCTTAATAGGCCACGTTGAATTTGATTTCAATGTACATACCTCCAAAATTAAAATTGATATAATATTAATTATGTAGCGATTTATTCGCAGTATAAATATATTCCATGTTGTAAACAATTTCGATAAGTTTAAATATCTTTAGGAATAGAAATGTACTTCTTCTAGGTCTCTTATTTTCACACTTTCCATACTTTTCTTCTTCTTTTTTCTACCTGCGTAGCCTTCGTAGAAAACCCAAAACTTTGTCACAGCTTTCGCTTTCATTCCAATTCGCTCTCTCTTACTTACTCTTACCTACTCTACTCTCTCTCTCTCTCTCTCTCTTATCTATCGCTATCGGAGGGAACTTACTCAGCCGTTTCACCACCGCCATTATGCCTCCCTATCTTTCTGTATTTCTCAGAGCTGGCTTGAGGGGTTGGATGAATTTCGATTCATTCTGTGTCCAGCTCTGAGTAAGTTCACATCCATTTTTCTCTACCGATATCTCTCATATGTAATCATGACTGAACTTGTGTAACGTGTGCTATGACTCCATTTTGAGCTTCATAACTTTCGTGTGTGAAACTTTGTAATTTCGAATACGTGTTAATTGGTGAGCATCATCGCACCCGCGTACCACACCCCCACAATTATATTAATTATACTTTAATTAATTGTGTTCCAATAAATTTTATATTAAATTAACTATCGTGAAAAAATAAACTACGAATTTTACTTGTTTGTTCATTTAAAAAAAAAGTTTAAATATGAAAATATACTGAAATATAAGAATAGAAATAAAAGTTTTTATGAAAATGGTAACTCATAATTTCTTTTTTTTTATAAAAAATATTTTTATAAAAGCTTACACATGTTGATGCCATTAAAGCAACCGAAACTTGGATCTTGATATTCTTTGTGATTGCGTAATGCTGTAACAAAGTACGCGAATTTCATATGAAACGTAATAAAACAGCAGTAAAGCGGATACGGTTTAACGTTTTATGCCGGAATTTCACTTTACACCTTCGGGACAAAGCCCGAATATGTCTGGCAAACAAGGATTTAGTGAACGTAAAAGTTTATACGTTCTGTTTTCGCTTTGGAAAGTTTTTTTAAAACTATTTTTCTGGAATAACTGCGGATAAAATTGAAAACCTGCTAGTAACATTTCCAATTTAGAATAATACTTATGCATATTTGGTTATTACTTTGGTTAGCTCTATAAATAATTCCCAGATTTCATTTTATTGGTATTGTGGGATATGTAGAATATGTAGTTGAGTTTTTAATGAGCCATCAATTTTATAGTACACCTGTTTTCAACTCATGAAGTAGTTGTTATCCTGTTTACATCTAAGTGCACTTGCAATTACCTACGACGCTGATTATAGATGGCCTGTTAGCTTAACTAAGTATGACCATTTGCATTAAGGATAAATCGTAGGATAAACTGATGCAACATGTTATTAATAACGGAAAATTTGATACTAAAGTTTCGAAGTTTAAACAGGAACAATTTTCGCGTGTAGATACTTCACATTGTTGAACTTACGTAATTACTCGAATAGATCAATCTAATACGTAAAATAATTGTATAATGAATAAATTCCCTAGCTTCCTAACCAAAACGTTAATTGAATAACTTGATAAATGGTGTGCAGAAGTGATTAACTCGGGTAACTGTGTTGAGAAATGCAGGTAATTTCCAATCTCGAAGCGTTAATTTAATTATTGTATCGTAGACCTGGGTTGATTTGAAATATATCTTTCTATTCAAAACTCCACGATATTATGTCAGTTCTTGATTTATAACTGTATTCAATCTAAGTTTCCGGGATTGCATTTACCTTAAATATTACATTAATGGGTCGCGTCGTCGTGAAGAATGTTCAACTATACTTCAATGCGTACTTTTTATAAAGAAAAGAATTTGTAGTTTTAGCGCATATTTGTATTAAATTACATTTAACTGTATACCGCGCAAATATGGAATATTTTACAGAAGAAACATCCTTGAAATATATTCCATCATCGTTTCAAAGCTCCATGCAATGTAAACTCGAGTATATAGCATTTGTGATAACAAGACTTTCACAGAATCATATGTATATTTGGACAAGTGAATTCCATTCATTTTTCAATATCAACGTGTATGATATGCGATGAATACATTCACAGTCTTTTACGTATATGAAAGAAAGAATAATGATATTCACTTCGTGCGGACAGGACGCTTCTGGAATTGCATATGATGCAAAATATTCTGGACATATATGCATATTTTAATAAGGATATAAGGATATATAAGGATATTTAATAAGCATATAAGGATATGCTGAATATTTTCAGGGATAGCGGGATTTTCCTAGGCACACATTTGAACAGTAATGTCACTTTCAAATGACCACAATGTATACTTTACAACATTCTTCAAATTGATGAATATTCCTTTCAATGAAATTCGAGGAATTTCTAACATAGCTTCCTTGAACGCGAATATCAAGAATCAAGGCAATGCTAAGAATTTTCATCATCCCTTGGTATTCACATCTATTGTTATGTCAAAGAGCAAAGCACAGAAATCAGCAGCAGCATGCTCCTGATTTCTTCTCCTTGCTAATTGACAATAGAGAATATCGTAATAGATTACTGGAATATTTTCGACGGAAGTAGAGGCAGTATATTCGTATATTCCACCACAAAACGACAATGATAAATTTATAATGCCGATAGTCGATACCAGATAATGAATTAAAGTTATTTATTTATGAGTAAACTCATGTCACAAATAAAATTAATGAAGGAAAAGATAGTGACATATTGAAGGATAAATATCACAGTACTGGAGTAGTACCTAATGATGGCGAAAGCCGAAATGTACATTGTACAAAAATAAATTATATTTGTAGAACTGTGAAAAAAGGGTTTTACTCATCAAAAATGAATATAACTAATTGATAAATATAATTGCACGTAAATATTGTGTTGACGAATATATTTTTCAAAATATTTCGATATACGGCGATTATTTATACTTCGTAACCATTCAAAATAAATTCGTGTAAATTGCGTAAATTAATCGTTGACCTAAAATAGATTATATATTTTATTGCATACATATTTATTTATTAATCGGAATACACATTTTCCTAGGTTTGGGAACATGGGTCCATTGTACTATTTTCTCGAATTTGATGAATGCACTCATTTTTCAAAGGTTCGCCTGTTATGAATAAAGGCTGAAATTGTTTTTCATATCATTCAGATAATTATTGGAATGGAACACGAACATGGCTGTTTTTGTATTCTATTGTGAATAACTCGGACAACATTTGAACAATTTGAAGTACAAATACACCCACATGTTTAATTTGTTTATGAAAAAGGTCCACAGTGTAGAAACGAATGTATATTGATAGATAAATGATTTCGAAAATTGAAATCGATTTTATTTGCGTTAATGGTATATAAATATTATATTAACCATAAATTGTTGCATGTGAAGTTTATGTTCTGCCATAATTCAAATGAATATATTATGGCTACTTATCTAAGCGCATCAGGGATTTTCCTGTCAATCTCAATCTCTAAATTATAAAAGAATGCGCTAATAATTGAATTATCTAGCACTCAATCGATACATGAATAATTCATTGAAATTTCTTTAAATTCATTGCACATTCACGATGAAGCTACGCATGCAATAATAAAACAAGCTTTCGTGATCGGCTTACAAACTTAGTTTTTCAATAGTCCAGCATCCTTGTCTTCTGAGATTAAATGCGACACCAGCTCTCGGATTGCAAAAGAACATTGTGTTTATTTAGATTTAAAACCAGAGATAGAAGGTTGGTACTTACTTAGGATATTTACCAAATGCACACTTTACTTTAAAAATTACATCGGCAATATTTGAGCCATCAAAAATCAACTGTGAAATGTAGCATAATTTAACATATTTTCTAGATTTACCACAATAAGTGATTCAGCAGGATTGTAAATTTTTCACTTTAACAAGAATAATTTATTCGGAATAGTTGACTCTAGCTTTTAGAAAGTAGAAATGGAAATTTGTGTGTATTTGAAACCAAACAAATGAGGTAAAAGATTAGTTTATAGTAACAAAAGCGTTGCTTAATTTACCTCGCTTCCATTTATCGTTTAATATACATTTTGATGGCTTTCCTAACAGAAGAGAGTAAGTATTTGGCAAACATACTTAGTTTGTAAGATAATATCAGCTTTCCGTTAATATATTAATACTAAAATATATTGCTTACAAGGAGAGTGTTCCAATTGTCCAACACCAAATTGAATGAAACTTTTTGTACGTGTAGTACATTTATAGAAATAGATTGTGTTAACGGGATTTTATGTCGTTTTGCGTCGTTTGCCCAAAAAAAAAAATTCAAGGTTTTCTATATATTGCATTAACAGCAGCATTTGCTGTATCTCGTCAACTCGCGCGTGTACTCGCGTCAAGTGCGCCAAGGTCGGTCTATATGCCGACGTGTTGATGGTTTGCCACGTAATTTATACAGCGAATGATGCTGTTGAAGCAATATATACCAAACTTTAAATATTTTTTGTGCGCAAACGACTCAAAACGGCGTAAAATCCCGTTAACGCAATTTATTTCTATATAGGTACTACACGTGCAAAAAAAAAAATTCAAATCCGCGTTGGACAATTGAAACACTCTCCTGGTTAGTAATTATATTAAGGTATAATAAAATTAGGTCATAAATCATAAGTAATAAAAATGGATTTACATGAAACTGGAAATTTCATTATAAAGCACCTTATATTTTCAGCGCATGTTGCATTATGTTTATTTTACGTTACCTTTTGGTGGAGGATCATTTTATGAACTGTAGATTTTTGTTAAAAAACTTGATTTGTTAGAAAACTTGATTAGATTGATACATTACGCCATTATGAAGGAGATACGAGAGTTGAAGACCAGAAATTGTTAAGTATTTTATTTGTAATACAATTTAGATTTTACACATAACAATTTGATATTATTCACATAATAGATACGAAGATGAGAAATCGGAAACTGCAGCTTTCTCGGATTGGTTTCCAATCTATAAACCGTACGAATGTAATTTAAAGCTTTAATATTATTTTCTGTATTCTCTGTATGGTATTACTAGGTGTTAAGATATTACATAACTGATTGAAGTTTACGTGGATGAAATGAGAGAGGATGCAGTTGTAAAACAATTTCAAAAAACGAAGAAGTGGGCTTCTGTAAGGCATTCTCTGTTCCCGGCAAGTTTCACTATATTTTAGAGTAACGAGGCTAACTTTTTAGCATGATTTCCAGGAATGCATAGGTAGTAGAGTTAATATCACAGCGAGCCTAAACTGTGCAACTTTAGATTGCTGCCACTTTCATGTATAGTAAAGAATTTATAAATTAGTCCCATGGAAGAGAAACAAGGTCCATGGCGCAATGTACAAAATATTATCTCTTACAAATAATTACAACCAGTTTGGCAACAGTCATTCAAAGGCGCATAACCGAGAACATAAACATCTATCCAGATTTCGATGTTGATGATGTTCGTCTTTGAATGCGCCTTTCAATTAGTTTACTTTCTGTTTTTTTCGAAAGTTTTATTATAAACGTTTTTAGCAATCCTTATGGAATTTAACTTTTCACCAAGAAAAATCATTTTACATAAACCGACAGACAGGGACGAATGGCGAACACTTGGAGCTTTACATCCACCCACAAATTAGTTTCCAATGCATATGAATCAATAGAGATCAATCAATATATGTATAAGAGATATGTATAACCTCATTTATCTTGGATTTTTTTGGAGTTTTTTATTTTATTTTTGACGAAAATAATATATATTCGTACATATTTTTTAAAATAATATTTCTAATAGATATGGTATAATCATTATTTATTGGCATTTCCCATAACATTATTCCTTTCGTGACCAATAATATTTTCAATAAATAGATGTTTACAAAAATTGAGTTCAAGAAAGTCAATATTACACTAATGCTGGTAAGTATTAACTTACATTTTCTTATGTAAAAAACATTTTCCTCGGTTGTAATTTCTGTGAGCGATACGCACAGTAGAAATTGATCCTTAAAAGCTATCAATCAGGTAAAGTTCAATGATTGTATATTACACCAGAGGGAAGACGCACCTTAAAGCAATAAGTTGAATAATATCATTGTTAATATCACAAATTACCTAAAGTATATGAAATGGCAACTGTAGAAAGTAGCCTTTCAAGACTGAAGTTAGGGATTTAGGGACGATCATTCGATTTCATTTTCGATAGTTTTTGACGTCTTTGACTTAACCGCCATCTGTTTAACATGATGAAAACTTAACAAAACCGCACACTAAATTCTAGTGACATCTTGATTTCTAGTGAAATCACATTGGACTCGTCACTGTACAGTACATTCTTAACGACTAAAACAAGTTGTTATTGCCTACAGGGAGGTTAATGAAATCGATTTAATTTTTAATTAATTTTTACTTTTACTTAAAATAATTATATTGTATTTGGTCCAGAGACCTGGCCATCGACCATACTGGTCCTTCAGCCTTGATTTATTGTTATTGAATGTGTTTTATATTACATGTTTATTACTGTGATTGCCATGTGATGTTGTTGTTGTTGCTGATCCTTGTGTTGAATTGTTTATATATGGATTCTTGTTGTGTGTGAGTGTTTAGTTTAACCTTTTTCTTGTGTGTTGAAAGTTGTGGGTTGCGCATATTCGCGATTGTTGATTTGAAGAGTGTTTTTTATTGTGTGGTTTGTATAGGTGTGGCTTAATGGGAATTTTTGAGAGTTATAATTGTGAACGCCCACCCCGCGGACTCGAACCTCGTCCGACTGCGTGGTAGGCCCAAGCTCTACCAACTGTGCTGTCCAGGTAGGCTACGTTTACTTATTTTACCATAGAATGGAAAATATCATATTACTCATTAATTCCAATTTAATCGATATTTAATAGCGTTAATTTCAAGACAATAATTGGATATACAGAAAAATTGCAAATGTCGATTTCGATAAATACCGTCATTTCATCATCGTCTGACATGTCTAGATCTAGGAAAGTCAAAATAGATGTTTTAAAAGGTATTTCCAAGAAAAACAATATTATACTACTATAATACTATTCTACTATTATAATATTATAATACAGACTTAACTGGAAATCGACTACTTCTTAGTAGGTATTACTTTTTTTCTTATTTGAAAACACTTTTCATTTTCCCCGGGCATAATTTTCCTGAACGATACGCAATCCCTAAAAATGTTATCAAGAAGGTAAAGATTCAATTGTATTCAACTATATTGAAGCTGGTAGACGAAGCACCCTTAAGGGGAAGACAGCAAATTACGCTAGAGCCTAGTATAAAGGAAGTTCCGGAAAAAGCTTTTAAATTAAATGAAATTTATTTGAGAGCTCATATTATTGTAAAGTAATCAAATACAACATTTTATTTTAATCAACGTTTGGAGACATATAGTGGATATAAATCCAGAACTGCTTGGACCGATTACAACCTGCAAGTTGATCATGATGTTTGCGTTATTTTCCACGATGACTAGAAATGAATAGTCAATAGTTAGAATCTAGGACACTTAATAAACCTGCGTGTTCTAATAGAAAGAAAATCTACTTGAGTAATTTTTAAGGGATTTATTTTTATTTGTAACAAATTCTTCATAATTATTTAAATACTTCATTATATTTCATGATTTCCCTAGAAATAACATCTTAAAAAGAATTTTCGCCAAGAATATCATTTAACCCTTGCTATTGTTTACCTTCCACTGCGTTATTCAATTGTTCTCCTTGGGCTGTTTTCCCACTTTAAAAGCAAGCAAGGCCAAAAATAAAATACAAACAATTATAGGCAACGTTGAGCTTTTGCATAAATATAATGGTAAATTTAATCATGATTATCTCCTTATAAAGTGTGACCACATGAAATAAGAAAACAACGTGACCGAAATAGAATTTCCAGCAACAAAGATGACATTTTGAGGTAAAGTAATTTCAGAAAAGTTCACTCCCTGTCATAAATTGTTTACATAATTTGGTATATACATAATTGAAAAAGTTGCGAAATCTGTTGTATTTTCCAATATCGTGAAGATAATTTTGGTACTCTGGGAAACATGTTGCAATTTTTTTCATCCAAGACTTTTTTATTCACTCACTTATCAATGATGATAAAGAATTTAGCAGTGAATATTATTTTATCAAATATGCTAAAATTTATTAAAGGTCGATAAAAATAATCTCCTTTTAATTAGTTATTAGTTGAAGTAAAAATAATAACATACATTTTTTTAATAATCACAGAAGTAAATAAAACATAAATTCGGACTTTCATTGTACCACTAAATATTTATTCAAAAACTACGATCTTGAAATAATGATGGGAATATTTGGTTACTGGTCTTTGAAATATTAAATTATCACTAATTGAATATATAAAATTAGAATAACACATGTGTGAGTGTTTTTGAACAAGACCCCTTGTTACTTGTAGATTAAAGGAAATGATTTCATGCGTACAATTAGAATTAATGAGATATTAAATAGGATTGGAACAGAAAATTATTCAACCGTTAAAGGAAACATGTTATATATCAGACATAATATTCAATCGTTAGTTAATAGCGAATATAAGAAAATATATACTTTTGTCTTTTTTAATATAGGTGCAAATTACATTTTGTTTCATATTTCCATCATTTTATTAAAAAAAATTTGAATAACTATTAATTATTTAAAATTGTATAAAAAACATAATGAGTTTGCGGGTTCCTTTGAAAATTAAAAAATATATTTTTTTCTTTGAAAGTAGGATGTTATAAGGATCAAATATCTTTGTACTTATAAAACAGAATTAAGTAAAATTTCCTTGCTGTTTTCTCATTTTTAATGGTGGAAAACTAAGTCCTTTATAAATGTCAAGAAGTTAACGATATGAAATTTCCCTCCGAAACTTCGCAAGAAATCAATTGCAGCCGAGTATACATCAAAGAAAATGGAAACTTTCTGCGATAAATCCAATTTTAAAATTTGTGATACACGGAAAACTTTTCGCAAACTTCTATCATCGGGATGTCTGCTTTTTCTCACTCCAAAAATAATTTCATTTCACCAATTTTCCAAGTTATTTGACTTGAAATACTCACATGACTTAATCCTCTCTAATGCCACGTTTATTCTCGAAAAAAAGTATTCTTCGCCAGCGACAATTGCAGCTGCGATGTCGTGTGATGACAAATTTGACACACTCAATTTGTTCCGTAAATTTCAGATCGATGGTGCAAGCGCACCACCGTTCACGGGCGCCGATGAGACGGTGCGGCGTTAGAGACGGCCGCGCAGAGTACTCGGAGGCGGTGGAATTGCGACTGGCGCAACAGTGGCGGCGTTGGCATACGCCACCCCCGAATCAACCGCTGTTGATTCGACGGGCAGATACGATCCTCTACGGTGGTGTTGTGTTTACGCTCGGTGGTTGCTGAAAATGAGGCAATTATTTCCCCCAAATTTATTGTCATAAAATCATTGAACACTAAATCAGAGGGTTTTTTGTTGAAATATAAAATTCATGAGTTGGGAATTTATAATTTGTATACTTTAAAATCGGGTTTTTAAACCGTATTTGATTGAAATATCGGGAATAAAAAATATTTTTAAAATAATGGCGAAATGACGATAACTAAATATGTTATAGATACATACTTTTACTTACTCCTACTTACTATACTTACTTTTATTTCGTTAAAATTTGTGCATTCTTAACTACGACCAATCGGGACGGTTGTGACCAGGTGAATGCAAAGTCAAAAATGCCGCACATTTTTTCAGTTTCTGACGACAGATTTTTATGCTATGGAGGTTCTATGAGGCTAAATTTGGACCATATTATTTACCTCCTCGAGAAATTCACACATTGCACAAGAGGTCTCGGTCTAGCAGCAAATAATAACTAAAGCTAATAGTTTTTATTTTCACACATAATAGTCGTAGACATAAAGATACTGCACAACTTCAACGGAATGTCCTTTATCATACATGAGAGTATGATAAATTGACACGCCGATGGCGAGTTTTGCAAATTGTACGAGTACCTTTCTAGGCTTGCTGTACAGTATATAATTATTCTCAGAATTAACTTATTTCAGCAGGAATCATTTGTACTGAGGGGTTCAAATCAGCATTTCTCTTACCAATATTTTTTAATAGCAGGTGTACACCTATGGACTACTGAATGTGAATGAATCCATGTCCATGTCGATTTAAAAGAACCTCCTAATGTCTTTTTTCGTAACATCAGAGCCTCTAAACAATGATGTTTGAAGAAATGCAGGGTTATTGTTATCAAAGCATGTTTACGTTATGAATATGAATAACAATGCAGTTTATTTGCCAAATTGATTTCAAACATTCGCATTCAACTAGCTTCCAACCGTTTTCAGTTTCTACAATTTCATTAGAGTTTTATCTGCATTTAATGCATTGTTACTAACCGAGATTAAAATCAAATTATTCAACATTTATTAGTTCGTGAAATTTTATTATCAGACATATGTCAGCATATTTTATTGGGATCCGTCAGGTTCTTATTGAATATTCAGTTTAGGGCAAAGATGAATCTGTCATATTTTCAAAAATGTTTTGTTTTTAATAATTGTTCGTGGGCTTTTAGTATTTATCTATCCTATATGCAGAGATAAGCCGAAAGTACCCTTTTATTGCATTGTTTATTCGCAAACTTTTTTAATTAAATTGAAATTGTGTTAATTATTCAAAATAAGCTTATTTTGGTTAAGAAAACAATTTAATTTACATTTTTATGGTATTTTCCATACCTGAATTAAACAATAATTATGCAAATATAGATATCCCCAAATATAAAGTTTATTTAGTACAAAAATTAAAAACTAATTAGGTTCAAGGAAAATGTTATAAAATTTGAAGAATATGGCCTCATTTCCGTCGAAGGAAATTACACCATTCATATATATTTTATTTAAAGTATAAAAAATGCTTTATACAAAACTAATGTACAAGCGAATCCACCAAGAGTACATTAATCACTATAAGCAAAGACGTAAAGCACGTCCAGAGTTTATCAAGTATTAACCGGTAGACCGGAAAGCAACCCAAAGCCATGTGATGGATTGCAGGCCCATGTAACATTCGCTCTTCTTGGTTATTTGCAATTCTGCACTTGCAGATCCGGTGACATCATGACCTCACGCATGGCATCCCGAAATATCAGGTCATGCTCATCTGCGTATTTTTCGATGCGGTGCGACGTACACAAAAACTTGGCGATCGAGTAGGTAAAATGCAGTATGGTTAGAAAGTATACCAAACCAATATAATGGCATCGCCATATGAATGCAAGTAGGGTAAACACCCACACAATCGTGGCTAATAGCGATAAGTCCCAACTTCGAATAATATTGTATAAATAAATTAGGATTATCAGCAGAATAGTA
Source organism: Mimaenictus wilsoni (assembly GCA_027575185.1). Taxonomy (NCBI): domain Eukaryota; kingdom Metazoa; phylum Arthropoda; class Insecta; order Coleoptera; family Staphylinidae; genus Mimaenictus; species Mimaenictus wilsoni. The sequence continues at coordinate 325 of JAODAC010075167.1, read as the reverse complement.
TTGTAGAATGCTTTGCCAATAAACCAGCAAAATGCCATCGTTTTTTTTTCAGATTGTAAAAAAGGGAAATTTATACAAAATGTGAGACGTTAAAATTTTGAGATTGTGTGACTGATGATTATATTTTTGACAAATAGAGTGATTGTTATTATATTGATAAGAATGTGTGCTATAAATAATGTGACTAAATTAACAAAAAAGTCATTGTTGTTGAAAATAATTGTAACTACATTAGAAAGTTTCATTTTAATATATAAATCAACCTTTATTGGCATATCATCTTAGCTTATCCACTTTCCTTCTTCCGTCTCTCTACAACTATTTG